>VZSF01009322.1:637956-650614 GCA_013398295.1 Chionis minor
GACAAGGAAACACGTAGGAAAGAGAAGGAAAGGGAAGGGAAGGGAAGGGAAAAAAGGATATGTCGGAAGCTAATGAAAATCTTCCTTTTTCACTCACAAGGTCCCAAACAGCCTTTTTATTCCTTTTGAACAAGATCTGGCCTGCCAGAAATAAAAGTGAAGTGATCCTGAAACTTGGTTTAGGCTCTCTAGAACAGATAAAATATGCATGCAGATTTTTTTTAGTGAGAATACTCTAAGAAGTATTATATCTGTCCATTTTATATTGCTTTTGTGACATTTCTCTCTCTCTTTCTGTCTCTCTTCCTTGGTTGAAATAAAAGCAGCCATGAAAGATTCATGGCACAGAGAAGCCAGGCAACAGATAGCAAGAAGTCAGCTCTGTTCAGTTCAGTATTGTAGTGGTCTAGACAGAGTTCATCCAGTTTTGGTCCCCGGACTGTTTGGGATCACTTTGCCTCAGAAATGCTATGAGTTCCTCTCTGACTTGGCAATAAGCCCATTCAGAGGTGATTTAAATAAAAAATAATTAAAAAAGCAAAGGAGGAAAAAATAACCCGGAGAAAGAGTGGAATTTTCTTTTGTGGAGGGGTGATAACTGCAAACCTTTTGTTATTATATATATCAGAGTAAAGCTCAGGTTTCTCTATTGACTTTTGTATTGCTTATTGGGTTGATTTTTATATATGGGCTTGACTGAGTATGAACAGGGTTGTCTTCAGCGGTGCCACTCATTCTGTTTTTAAGTGGAAGACACTCTTTATTCAGAAGAAAAAATTCTTGAGGTGGACAAGAGACATTTCCTAGACTGGGAAAGTATATACTTTGACACGTACTCACACTGTCAAGACACACATGCCTCTAGCTGGAGCAGCTGTGGCACTCTGTTTGGGTTGCACCACCTCCCAGTTTTCAGTCTGTTCAATTGCTCTCAGAGTTTACAGTGCAGAGATGAAAATAGGAGTTAGGGAGAAGTGCCTTTTTAAAAGCAAGAGCACTGCAGCCAGCCGCATTTCTCTTGCTCTGGGGCAGACTGGGGGACAGAGAGGAAGGCAAGGGAAAGCCAGCTGGCTCTGCAGCCCTGGCAATGGGGGAAATTTAACCTTTTCTCTTTTAGGCAGCCAAAGTATTCATTTTTTTTAATCTGTTTCCCAGAAGCTTGAAGTTTTCCATGGTAGATGAGACAAAAGCATTTTATAGCTAGTTTAATCCAAGCATGACACCTGGAAACTTCTGCAAACAGCCCATGTTACACCAGGATTCCTACCAAAGGCTGATTGTGAAATTCTTCGCTCTATATTTTTGTGTCCAATCTACAACAGCACAATATGCTTTTATATCACCTCTGAGGCTCTGCAGCCTAAGTGTACATTTATCCATGAGATCAGCACAGTCCAGCAGGATTATGAATTCTGTAAAAACTCTTGTGCAATGACTCGCATTTGAAAAGTACATAGCAACTGTATCAGTTATCCAAGGCAATCCCAGTGCGTGCTTAGTATGTGCTGTAATTATGAACAGAAATCTTGCACCAAAGTCCAGTAATGTTTCTTTACCATCTCCCAAAATCTGCTTCCTCCTCTTGCACTTGTTTGCTGAGTGGGCTTGCTGGTGGGAAGGGGAAGCTCCCAGATAACAGCCGATGACTTTCCTCCAACAAAGCCTGCAGCTCCCACAGCTTGGCGTTTGAGGCGGGGCAGGAGGAGGTTGTGTTTTGATTTACCGACTCTTGGATGCAGCATTTGATTTAATAGTTTAATAATTAATCAGGGAGGGAAGAAAGAAAGCATTTACAAAGGGCTGATAGGAAATCGATGGCAAGGAGAGCACATCGCTGCTCAGGGAGAAATGAGGACTGTGTGAGGTCGGGCTAAGAAAAATAATCACGTGAATATTTAGAGGATGAAAGTGTTCAGTCTAACTTAGAAAAGAGCTCTGGCTTTTTACACTTGCAAACAGGAGTGGCTGACAACATTTCTGGCTTTGTGAGGTGAAAGGAGGAGACCGCCTGGTCCTTCAGTACCCTGCCTGCTGGTGATGGAGGGGAGGCACGGCCAGGACATTCCTCTCCCATGACTTTCTCACTCTCTTTTCTATGCTTGGTGCCCTGATAGACTGCTCTTTCCCAGGGATCCCGTAAAGCAGATTTCTTTGGAAGAGAAGACGACATATTCTGTATCTTCAGGAAAAGTACTATATACTGCCTGTTTGTGTTGAAATCATAATCAAACCTCTCTAAACTAAACCTCTGCTACCTAACCCAGCATGATCTGGGGAAGAGATTATTAATGAATTTAATTAGAAAAATTGCCAAGAAACACAAAGGAAATGGTTTTAGAAAGTGCTCTGGCTTCTCCTTTGCCCGGGGAAAATGTGTTTATCTATCTGCCTCATCTGAGCATCCTCATTTGCCTCTTGGGCTGAAAAACAACTGAACTTGAATATGGTTATTTAATTTCACTTATTTATTTTGCAGGTTTGCTTCAAGTTGCCCTTTTTGGGGTTAAACAGCAGCCGATGAATAGAACATGAGAAGTAGTTCCCTGGATTTATCCTCATTTGAATAAGTCACCCAGCAGTCCATAGGCCAAAAAAATGCACCAAACTGTTAATTGATTTTTAAAGGAGAATTATGATGCTTTTAACAAGCCACTTATCTTGCTAAGCATTGTTAGGGTAGTAGTGTACGTTTCAGTGAAATGGCTGTTCCACATGTGAGTCCCTAATTGCTTATAAAGCACACTGTTTATTGAGTATTAGCTCTGGCATAGTTGTTTATTACAGGAGTGCCTTGCTTAATGCTTGTAAAAAGCCATCTAACTTAAATATGCCCTGCCTTGTCTCTTACCCTCCGATGCTCTTGTGAACACATGCTCTCCATTGCTAAGTTTGCAGTAGGAAGAGAGGAAAAGTATTAGCAGCGCTGTGCCGAGCTGGAGGAGGTTGCCTGGTAACTGTGAAGAAGGGAGTCTGGCTCAGGAGTGTATTGACTATACATTATCCTCTGCACTCTGCCTACAATTAATAGGTCAGTGACCCAATGAAACATTTCAGATGAAGTCAAACTATTAGCCGGACAAATGTGTCTCAAGTACCGCTGTGCGCTGGTTCCGTATGATTACGATACATTATGTGACGGCAAAGTAAGCATGAATCGTTAATACGCTCAGCTGAGCCCACTGTGTCCTGCAGCAAAATAGCCTCCCGGTCCTGAGGAATGTTCCACGTTGTCTTCATGAGACATGAAACCTTCAGTTAGCATGATCTACAAGGTGATTAGTTTGCAGCAGGGACACATTTGCCTTTCTCTTTGGTTGGAGTTTGTCATTCCTCTTAGAGAGATGGGTAGTATTTTCAGGGGGAGGGAGGGAAATGCTGGGAGAGGGAAGACAAGAGGATACTGATACATGTTTGGTTATAGCTTCTTTTTTAAGACTAAGAATGACTTTTATTTGAGGAGTAAGTACGTAGATTTACTATCCCTTAGAATTCCCTATAAAACGGAACCAGACAGGCGGTTTTTAGGCAAGAAGATGACCAAGTATGACACTCAACTTCTGATTTCTTCTTTCCCATATAGTTAGAAAACGTCTTTTTTTATCAAAAGAACTGCCTGGACTTCCGGAATAGCTGAAGAAGTATTTTCTGGCTTGACTTAGATTGTTAAGCAGTGGTGTGAGATTTTCAGAGTCAATAACTCTTCGAAACATATCTTGCTGCACTGCGTGGTTGGTCTTCTTGAACTCCAGAATCAACTTGCATTATGTTTGAGCTGTCACCTACCAATGGTCATGTCCCATAACTCTTCACCAAGGGATGTGATCTATCCCTAGTTGTGTCAGATAAAGAATGTCTTGGAGCACTTGACAAATGAATATACATTCCTATGATGGCCTTGGTCGAACAGAAAACTTCTCTGGACTGAATCGGAATTGATTTGCCAGTGCACAGTCATGCTCAGTGTTTTCCTACAGGAAATAATAAAAGCAATAGACAAAGTATATCTTAATTTTAAAACCTGGCTTGTTCTGAAATCAGAGAGAAATGCTTCTAACTTGCCTGTGACTTGAGCTCAGGAGTTTGGCTTATCACTTTTGCATCTTAGCATCTAACTATATGCTTCTTGGAAATACAGTTTCTCAATTCTTCTGTCCAATGAAACTATTACACTTCTTCGTCGTGAAAAAAGAATGATGTGAGATTGGTATATCAGATTCAGACTGAGAGGTGTGAAAGTGTGGTTTGCAGTAGAGATTTCTGCTGTTTGAGATCTACTCAGATCTTTGCTGATGAGCTGCATGAATTCTTAATGTATCATCTATCTTGTCAACCTATTCTAATGCAAGATTTCCCTCTACGCTTAATCTCTCAGGCACTTTATTTAGTGAACAGCAGAAAACAGTACCGTGTTCCTTCACAGGAGTCTCAAGGGCTTTGTGAATCCTCCAAAAGACCCTTAAAATTAGAAATTACCAGCAAATTTTGTATCACCAAAGATGTGTAACAGTCAGTTTCCAGACTGTCTGAAATTAAATAGTATTGCCCCACTTAATGCCATGATTTGGATAAGTTGATTTCTAAGGGAGCTCAGCAAGCTGCAGCAACTTACTTCTAAGTGAAAGTTGCTTTGATGAAGACCATTTGGGATTTCAAATGGCCTTAAATGGAGAAATCCAAATCCACAGTAAAACTAAATGGGAAAGTCTCTGGAGATTGTATGTTTCAATAAGCTTCACTCAATAAGCTTATTAAGAAAAATGTCAGCAAATATGACACTGAAAAATCCACAGTGTATTTCTGCTAGTATCGAAAATTCTACAGTCCGAGACCAGACTGTTTTATATTTATATCTACTGGTTAATTAAATTACACAGTGTTAGTTTAACTCACTGGGAAAAGATTTTCCTTTGGTACTAATCTCTCAATTAAATGCTATAACTAAACCATAGATAAAGTAAGATTGCATCATTTGTAAATAAATACATAAAAATATATATTTACCTTTAGGTATATATAATATTTTTACAGTGTTATCACTGTGCCAGCTCAATTAGCTGTGCTAAACTGTATGTCATCTCGCAGATAGATACCAATTCTTGATGCTGAAATATCAAAAACATAAGTTCAAGCGCTTTATAAAGCGAAAAAAAATAAGTATTTGATCAGAGTGTGTACTCTCAAAACCCCATCTTTGAAAACCTTCTAGCATTTATTTAGACCTTTGTAACACTTTTGTAGTGAGTTAAATGTGTGTTGAGCTGGAAAGGTTTGCAGGTTATGTTGAATATGCAGTCAGCCTACAGTGGACACATTTGACTTAATCAAGATGCTTCCAGTATCTACAAACAAACTACTTGTCTAGTCTACTTTATAGTCAGTGGAGGAAATAAATACTTTTAGAATATGATTCATTTCGTCATAAAACAATTGTCTAAAATCAGTCACATTAATTCTATTCTAAAACTGGTTTTTTGTCTCCATTGACCTAGATGGGAGCTGAGGGTTAATAGCACAAATGGTAAACAGTACCACGTATAGGCGGAATTCATCTAACACATATTGTGTGTATATCTGATCAGATAAATTCAAATCTATACCGTCTGTAGCCACTGAAAAACAATGGACTTCTCCACAGACAATCAAGTCACCATCTGCTAATGCAACTGCAGGTCCTTGCCTTGGAGGCTTAGGTCTAGAAGAGGAAAAGTAACGTAAGAAAGTGGTGAGTTGTCCTCCTGCTTGTCTCTTTTGCATACTCTGGCCCTTATGCAACCGGTACCTCCATCTGTACTGACAGAATTCCCCATGGCTTTTGAAGTGCAACTCAGATCAGCTTAAGAAGCTGGGTAGTTGAAAGCAGGCACCCACGAGCCTATTTATTTGTCATTAGTTAAGATTTTCTGCGATTAGATCAATTCCCCAGATGCAGATATATAAATAGCTAATAAAATATCTGGTTTTGCAGGTTATTAGCTACATTTGCTGAGTAACATGGGTTTCCGAGTTTGTTCCCTGTTCAGGCCATGAAGATAAAACCTGTTAAACCCAATGAAATCAGCACACCGGTGTCCGTAGTAACGCACAATGCGAAGCCTTTTTCTGTTTTTTTGCAGTTTTGAAGCATACTTTACTGGTTGATACCTAGATGAAATATCTATTTTCCTACCTGCAGGTCCCTTGATGAAAGAGGAGTCATTGGCCTTAACCCACGGCAGTTACTGCCATATTAGAAGGACCTGAGGTAAATAGGTGTGATGCATAAAAATTAACAAAATAAAATATCTGCTTCAAAGAGTTGATATCTTGGGTGAATGCTTCTGCAAACCATACTGGACTGAATGCAACTATGTGTTAGATCTGTTAAGATTTTCTCAGTAGCTGTGAACTATGATTCCAAGAAGAGTTAGATTTTCCAGATACTAAAGTTTGATTCAATTGTGCAGACACAGTTGTCCAAGCCTCTGGTTATCACAGACAGCCAAACGGGTCTGGCAACTGTCTGTCTCTGCCATTCTGTAACATTAGCTGGAGTCCTTGGCAAGGTACCCTCAGGCCTCTCAACTGACATGACATGCCCATATGCAGGCAACAGACTTGAGACCTTAGGGGAAACCATGCAGGTCTTCTTGGAAACACCAGCATCATTCCAAATGTCAAATACGTCTAGAATAATTGATCCTCTTTGCTTCTGCCATCTCCACCTCTTGTCTCCAGCCAGCTCTTCTTTCCGGACAAAGTGCTGCTTGGGCCCTGCAGTCATGTTTCTCTCTGAAGACATAAATTGTCCCTGATTAAAACCTTCAATAAGATCATGAGTCAGGATGGAAAGGACTTTTTAGGTCAGTTTGCTTGCATTCAACCCAGTACATTTGATCTATCAACTCCATTTTGCATAAGGGTGAACTGAGTAAAAGAGGTCAAGAACTACACCTTCTGTGGATTATCTCTGCTCAAGAGACATTCTGATTAGGCTTGTGTAACTTTGATGACATTAGTGCAATTACCCTGATATACACAATCAAAATCAGATGAACAGATAATTACTGGTAAAAATTGAATTACATGGGTTTATTTGAGCTGTGGTCATAATGAACATTACAATGTGATGTGATTTGGAAAAAAACATAACCTTGACAAGATGAACAAGGATGGGCTACAGATTTCTACAGACAATACTTTGGAATGATCTTCTGCCCAGATCTCATGCTGCAGAGTACCTGCAGTTTCTTTGTGGAGCCCCCAAAGTCACTATAAATGTCATGAGCCCATGAAGTCTCTTGGTAAGCGAAAGAACATCTTTGAGAGACATAAAAATACATGGTGAGTTATACTGCATTTGCCTAAGTCCTACCCAGACCCTAACATTCTCCCCAAGCTGTAAAGATACCATGAGTTACTGTCCCGGCAATTACATTTGGCTTGTGAGAAGCAGGGACAGGGTGCAGACACCATAATGCTGCTAATGCCACGTGAGCTGAGCATATAAATTCTCATTACACTCAGCAGAGTCAGTAGAAAACAGCAGTAGCAAGGCTAACACCTTTGTTTGATGAGATAAGTAATTTTTAGGACTCCATGGACTGTAATGATGGGGTCTGATCTGGCTGTGACAGGACCGTAAATACTCTGCCCACGTGTATTCAATGTCCACATGTTGACCCCTTCCCATTTCCTTTGAAGCATCCAACTTCTACACCTTCCTACTAAAGTAACTGAGCTGGGCTGCCCATTTCTGTCTTTATTTTTACCAGAAGAATATGGGACTTAAGCCACAGATTTAGGGTTTTGTCTCATTTAATTGCCTCTCCTTGAAAGTGGTCAGTGTCAGCCAGTCCTGAAATCCTGACTAGATTCATTTCCACTGAGAGAACAATGATGGAGGTATCTCTGTCTGGACTAGACACCTACCCTCTTTCTGAATCAGTGGAGGCAAACAAGTTGTGCACACCTCATTTCATCCGAAACTGGCAATTCAAAATAATTCATACCTGAGAAGTATTTGTTTCCTTCCATTGACTACGATGTTAAGTCCGGAGATAGGTGCAATTTCATCTGTATGTTCACGTTCTATTTCGGTGATTGGCAGTACTATGATATAATCCATTTCTACTTCCCTATCAGTTGAATAGAGCGGGGTTGCCATCTCCAAACAACCTCTTCTCAAACCAGTGCCTCTTGATCTGTGAAGTTCTGGAAGGTTTTCTTCATGCAATGGGACTTTTAGTCAAGCCTTTCGTTTTTTGCCTCATAACAAGTTGCTAAAATAACTTGTTTAGCAAGTCTGTTGTCAAAATTGTGCTTTGATCTGCCTGCAGTTTCCTCTGCACTCTCTGTATGGACATAAATAATTTGTAAGAAGGTAATCACACTGCTTTTGTCCTTTTCCTAAGCCTGTAGTAGATCAACGAATTAGGACTTTGTGATAGCTTCTGACCCAATATTAAGTCTCCCGCTGGCCTCAATACTATTATTCATAGTTTTCAAAGGAGGATATTGAAGCCCAAATTACTATTACTTTCAGAAATAGTTGCCTTATTCTGGACAAGCAAATTACTAAGACTATGAGGTGGTCAGTGGAGTTGGTCACAAGATGAGAAAGAACAGTGGGATGAACACTGTAAAAGATGAAACTTACACTTGCACAAAAAACATCCAACCAGAAAAACTAACCCTGTACACACCCAAGAGAGGTGCATTTTTAGATGCCCTGAGAACAAGTGGTAGAAAGGAAAGGAAGCCTTCTGAAGAGATCTCCAGCTGGCGAAAATTGGTAGAGCCATCCTGGAGCCAGCTTACATCATCTGAAAAGTTTTCTCTATGCATTTATTTCAATGTAAAGCCAGAAGAAAACTTTCTATTTGCAAATAATAGCTTTTGTAAACACACTTTTCTAGTGATGGCTATTTTATTGTCTGACTGATGCACTGTAGGGAACACAATTCTAATTTTTCCTGTAGGCCACATTTTTATTTTGCAGCCAGACGTCACAATAAAATTGTGTAAGAAGAAATGATACAAATAAGATGCCAAAGTGAGAAACAATAATCAGCTCAGGCAGGAGGAAAACACATTTCAGTCTCCAAAACATCAGCAGAAACCCTTATATTTCCATTATGAAAATAGATGACATTCTTAACTTAAAGGCCTCTCTGATATGCTCTGTAATATTACATTGTCCTGCATATAGTTATTTGTGAGAAAGCTCTATTATAAACATTCTCTTGTTAAATCTTTTCTACTATAACCCTATAAATGCCTGAAATCTATTTGCAACTCAGTATACCTTCGGTTAGCAATTCGATGCATTTTGAGGAAAGGTACCGTAAGAGTTGGTCATTCTCCATCATATCTGAGGGGTGACTTTTAACTGTTCACCCCATATTTTGACAATGGGGATGTCAGTGACAGACAAATTACTGAAATCCAAAGGATCTGTTGAAGTTACAGCACTGGGAAGATGGAGGGCTTTTGGCTTACCATGTGATATTTAAATCACTTAAGTTCTAACAATGAGGCTGTAGAACTATCAAATTATCAGTCTTGCCTTTTTTACTTAGATTTGAAGCATTCTGTGAAGACATTAACACTGTAACTATTGAAAAGTGGGGAAAGTTAACATATAAATATGAAATGATTTGCCCAAAACTGGACAGCAGCAGAAGTAGACAGCAGGTCTCCTGAAGTCCAGTGTTCATTCCACCGGGAGAGAAGCACTGCCCACAAGAGCCTTTGAGAGCTACAGGAGGAACTAAGCAAGATATGAGACACAAACTCATACTGCTTGTGACAACAGAAATTGCTGAACCATTTCAGCTGAAACGTGGTTTCAGCTGAGAGTCCTTTGCAAAGCCAACAAGACAGACCCTGTTTGCTTGTAATCCAGCAGTGAAGTGGTAGACCAGGAGTCAATTTCCTTGACCTGCAGACATTTGAAATCACATTCATCCTATAGTATGGAGAGGCTGACAGATAACACAGGGAAGGTTGTTGCTTTCTCCTCTTGAAGCCACACCATGCGTGTGAACTGCTTCAGTTTAAAATTGCTCAAGGGAAGCAAATGTAAAAATTACACATATTGCTAAGAAGTTTTCTGGAGGCATGGGTCTTGGGCCACCACGCAAAAAGGTCTTGTATTTCAGCAATACTTGTATGCCTCTACCATGCAAAGCCAGATGGTGGAAAAACCTGCAAGGGGAAGCTACTGGATAGCATACTGTTCCTTGGTACTCAGGAGTCACTGCCCTCAAGGCCATGTTTCCACCCCCTCTCCAATGCATGTTTGAATATTTTATTCAAAGCAGAGAGAGGCAAGTAGGAGAGAGGAAAAAAAGCCGATGCAGAACTTTACCAAGCACTGAGAGAGTTGGGGTTGTTCAGCCTGGAAAAAAGAATGCTCCGGGGAGACCTTAAAGCAGGCTTCCAGTATCTGAAAGGGGCCTAAAAGAAATCTGGAGAGGGACTTTTTACAAGGGCATGTAGTAATAGGACGAGGGGTAATGGCATCAAACTGGAAGAGGGGAGATTTAGGTTAAATCTCAGGAAGAAATTTTTCACCATGAAGGTAGCAAGGCACTGGTCCAGGTTGCCCAGGGAAGTTGTGGAGGCCCCCATCCCTGGAGGTTTTCAACGCCAGGTTGGATGAGACTTTGACCAACCTGGTCTAGTGGGAGGTGTCCCTGTCCATGGCAGGGGGATCAGAACTAGATTAACTTTAAGGTCCGTTNGGGCCTAAAAGAAATCTGGAGAGGGACTTTTTACAAGGGCATGTAGTAATAGGACGAGGGGTAATGGCATCAAACTGGAAGAGGGGAGATTTAGGTTAAATCTCAGGAAGAAATTTTTCACCATGAAGGTAGCAAGGCACTGGTCCAGGTTGCCCAGGGAAGTTGTGGAGGCCCCCATCCCTGGAGGTTTTCAACGCCAGGTTGGATGAGACTTTGACCAACCTGGTCTAGTGGGAGGTGTCCCTGTCCATGGCAGGGGGATCAGAACTAGATTAACTTTAAGGTCCGTTCCAACCTAAACCATTCTGTGATTCTATTATTCTATGATTTATATCCTCCCAGGCAGGGAGGGACAGTGGACAATGCCAGAGAGATATTTTGTAATCTCCAAAGCCTGGGTGTATTCCCACTGAGCTGTTCCCTTCCCCAGTTTATGAAGGACACTTCAGTCTAGATTTCCTGTTGTTACAAATGACTAAATTATAAATAAAACACTTCCATACAACCATAGAATGGTTAAAGATCATCTTAAAATCAGCTAGTTCCAACCCCCCTGCTATGGGCAAGAACATCTCCCACTAGACCTGGTTGCTTGAAGCTGCATCCAACCTGGCCTTGAACACTTTTGAATGAAACATTCCTGACAATTTATAGGAATGCTGTGGTAGGTCTCTCTGACTTTCTTGGTTTTTTGGCTGTGAAAGAAATAAAAACTTATTTCCATCTTGGTTTAAGTTGAACTGGATGTTTACTTTTGAGGGTGGACAAGGGGTCAGCCCCCAAACAATTATTCATTCTCTGTGGCCAACTGTAACAGGCGCTTGGCACAAGTTTGTAAACCAAAACAGTGGAGCCAGGTTATAGTGAGATCTGCAAGAAACCCTGCTCTGAAAGAGAAAACATGCATTCCACTCAATAAAAGACTAATAAAGTGTCAGGTAGGAAATAAATATTGAAACTAATTTCCCACCAGGGAAATCTCTTTGCAGTAACTAATTTAGATGGAGAATAAAACAAAAATACCCTATATCTCAACCCTGGCAATAACCGGTCATCAAGCACCGCTCACCTCTTGTCTCTGCTCAGACCCGATCCCTGCACAGGAAAAAGAAGTGACAACTGCCTTACTGTCTCATTTTATAAATCAAATCAAATAAACCATGCACAAAAGGAGTTTCTTGCAAAATAATAACACCACATTAGGGTCCGTTGGACATCCTTGAGCAGCAAGGACAAGAAGCTAACAGTTTTCCTCTCAATGAGATACTGCAGGTGAAGAAATTGCTTTGGTATTCCATCAAGACATTAAAATGCTCTCATGGTCAAGACAGAACCTTTTGATTGCTGGTGGCTTTCTTATGTAAACTTCTCTCAAAAGGGGCTGGATTAACAAAACAGAAGGTATAGCAAAATGTTAACTGTTGAGTGCCTGTGATAACATGGGCAAGAGACCACTGAATCACATAATCATCGGGGTTGGCAGGGACCTTTGCAGACCATCTGGTCCAACCCCCCCGCCAGAGCAGGTCCACCTACAGCAGGTTGCACAGGATGGCATCCAGGCAGGTTAGGAATATCTCCAGAATCAGAGATTCCACCACCTCTCTGGGCAGCCTCTTCCAGTGCTCTGCCACCGTCAAAGGAAAGAAGTTCCTCCTCATGTTCAGATGGAACTTCCTATGGTCAAGTTTGTGCCTGTTACCTCTTGTCCTATCACTGGGCACCACGAAAAAACTGACCCCACCTTCCCAGCACCCTCCCTTTAAGTACTTATAAGCATTGATGAGATCCTTCTCACCATGGGAAGGTCACATCTCCCTTTTTTTGACTCTGTTCCCCTGGAAGCAAAAATGGGGGAAACAGCACAGTGCTTCTCAGCAAACAAAAGGGAAACACTAAAAGAAAAAGGAAGGGGGGGGGGGGGGGGGGGGGGG
>VZSF01009322.1:650752-795614 GCA_013398295.1 Chionis minor
GAGACTCCACCACCTCTCTGGGCAGCCTCTTCCAGTGCTCTGCCACCGTCAAAGGAAAGAAGTTCCTCCTCATGTTCAGATGGAACTTCCTATGGTCAAGTTTGTGCCTGTTACCTCTTGTCCTATCACTGGGCACCACGAAAAAACTGACCCCACCTTCCCAGCACCCTCCCTTTAAGTACTTATAAGCATTGATGAGATCCTTCTCACCATGGGAAGGTCACATCTCCCTTTTTTTGACTCTGTTCCCCTGGAAGCAAAAATGGGGGAAACAGCACAGTGCTTCTCAGCAAACAAAAGGGAAACACTAAAAGAAAAAGGAAGGGGGGGGGGGAGGGGGGGGGGGGGAAGCCACCACCACAAAACCACCTGTCNAAAAAGAAAACAAAAAGGGAGGGGTGGGGGGGGGGGGAGGAGGGGAGGAAGTCACTGTTCCTACCCTCTGAAAGCCCATGTCTGAGTTGTTCCCACTCAGTTGTATCCAGATTAGAGTAACTGTTTCCTAAAGGCTCAAAGAGCATTTCCTTTAAAACACCAATGTCTACTCTCCCAGATGCTTCATAATCTCTGACTAAGCTCATCCTCTGTCAACCCTCTTGGTTAACCTCTCCCAACTCTTTACATACTGTCTATTCCTGTTTTTCTTTGCTGTACTCCACAGATAAGCCTAAGCATGATGCTATTGCTCACATATAGACCTCTAGTATTCTATCAGCCCTGCTAGGGCACCTGACATGACCCCATGGTGCTGCTGTGGCACAGGACAGATAGGAGACATTCAGTTTTGGAGCAATCATCAGAGGCTAGGCAGGATATAGTGGGGGCCTCACCGATCTTGACTGGCACATGCTTACACACTTGAATCATCTGTTTGCTATATTTTCATTCAGATATTAATAAAAATATTGATATATTTATAAAATATCAATATATTTCTATTTTAATAAAAATATTAATATAGTAATAAAATAGCTTCTTGCAGATCATGCATGCCTGAGTTTCCACAGACAAAGAGCAAAGCATACCAATCCAATCTGAGATAATTTACATCTCTACAGCCTGAAAAACCATGACAGAAAGTTAGGTGCCCTGCAAAGTGAGGAAAGTATGGAGGAAAGCACGAAAGAAAGCAATATGGAAGTTACAGCAGCCAAGAAGTGCCTATGAATGTAGGTGGAGACATCTACACTGGCGCTAGTTATCCAGGCTGAAACTTAGTGTCCTGTGCACCAGTGGATAGCCCTTGAAATACATGAGCAATTCACACATGGTTGATAGATATGCCATGGGCTACCACGGAAAAACCTGCACCCTTTTGGTACAGCAACTGGAGGACAAACAAGACACCAGAACTTCAAACTCCACTAGAAGTTGGAGCCCAGAAGAACCTGTTTCATTCTACTGAATGAAAAGGGGATAAAGAACCAGGTATCTACCTATAAGTCATGAAAGGTAGGATCCAGATGATGAAATGAGTCTCTACACCTGCACAAATCCCAGGACACCCTCAGCTCCCCTTTCTGCTGCTGAAGATTGCAGTGTGGATCCTCCTATCCTAAGGAAGACACCTGCATCTGGCAAGATGAATTGCATACTGATTTTCACTGATTGTATTTATCGTCTCCCCACTTGTTGCGAAAGGAGTTTGTCACCTCAATGGATGCACCTCTGGTCAGGATCCCATTGCTGAAGTGCAGGTGTCTTTGCCATTTTAGGTACCACGGGATCTGCAGTCCAGGTGCTGGTCCAGAAGGGCTCAGTCTACCAGTCCAGTGTCAAACATGACACTGCTATGAGCTGCTGTCATGTTTAGGCAGACAATCCCGTCCTCAATTCCACAAGAGCTCAGAATCAGTGAAAAAAACCCCATTTATTGCCACAACTGCAACTTGTATGTCCATAAAGTCAAGGTTGGAATGTTTAGCTTGTTTTCAGACACCTACAGTGTGAACATTTCTGTCTGACCTAGCTCCTTTCCTTTCCTTTCCTTTCCTTTCCTTTCCTTTCCTTTCCTTTCCTTTCCTTTCCTTTCCTTTCCTTTCCTTTCCTTTCCTNTGACCTGACCTGACCTGGCTTTCTTTACAAGCTGGATGCGAGAAAAGAGAAATAGGGACTTGGAAATAGAGCATTATTCATCTCACCAATTTTAAACACCTGACCTAGAGCAGGATAAATCTTTCTGTTGCAAAGGCTGCATCTCTCCAGTGATGTTAAAGGAGTCCACATAACCCTGCCTAGAAAGAAATGCCCTGTCCACTTCCAACTTGTTGAAGTCTAAGAGGTAATGTGCAGCAAAAACCTCACCACTCTCACCTACACCTGGAGTGTGAGACTCCTTCATCCCAGGTCCATCTTGTTCCAGAATCTCATCAATATCTCATCTTACAGGTCCCCAGAATAAGGAAACTCGTCTTCCTGCTATAACTGTAAAGCATCATACAGTTTTATATGAATGATGCATTAAAATAAATAACTGTACATTGCTGTGTCTGAGGGTCTCACACCCAGAAAATAAATTGCTTATCTCACTTTACAGCTTTACCATTGGCATCTTGAAGAAGTAGCCCATTAACAAGTGAAGGAGGAGGCAGGAGTGGGGGGAAATCCAATTTCTAGCTTGCAGTATTTTGCCAAAAACATTGATAACAATTTCTGCTATTAGTCTCTGTCAGAAATGCCAGAGTCATTACTGAAATGGTGTGGCCAGAGGGCACCCTGCATCACAGCTCACTGCAGAGTCTGAAACCCTTGAATAAACATTATAAAGCACAGCAAAACTGTTTGCATTTGAAAGTTTACAAGTAATTAAAGGAGTACTCAGCTTTGTTGGTAGCAGACAGTGAAGTTGAAAGGGAAGTTCACCTTCTCCTTACCACCTCCGAGCTAAATCAGTGAATGTTGTGGTTGTCCCAGTGTACATCTATGCAGGCTTTGGTAGGGTTGGCTGAGCGTGCATTTCAGTATCTGACCCAAGCACCGAATTACATCCACACAGGGTCCCTTGGAGCACACTGCTAGCATCCATACTTGGCATTGGGCTGGGAATTCAACAAGTATTTACCGCCTTTCCACAATTCCATTCCTTATGCTGGCTGCACGTCATGTGGGACAGCTGAGCTCAGCTGTACACCACCAAGTCCCTCACCAGCAGGTTGGGACTCAGAAGTGAAGACAGAAGAGTGCTTGGATGGTGAGAAGAGAGGCACCCGCAGAGCTGTCAATCAAAAATCTTGCCATTTCGAAGTGTAGTAATTGTAACCCGTCAGTGGCTGCCCATGTGCCTCCATCAGAACCACATTCCTGAGAGGAAAAGACTCATAACATCTTTGAATGCGTTCCCAGTATTTAAAAGGCAATGGCAGTTTCTGGTTTTTGTGTGGTCTAAAATCAAGGCCCTAGAGCTTGTAATCCCCTGGGATTTCCATAGGAATCAGGTACTGAAAAGACATTGTGACTCTGGGCTTACCGCTGACCTTCCTGAGCACAAAGGTACCATCAGCTACGGCATCCAAGGAGCTTAGGACCTACCGTCTTTATTACTGACTCTCTTCTGTAGGAGTAAAGTAATGATTCACCTTTGGGGCATACTGCAAAAATTAGTTAATGTTTGGGGAGCATTTTAATGATATAAAGCATGGCAAAAATGCTAAGTATTATTATTGTTCCACTTTGTCTTGCACTTAAATATAAAGGGGGAGTGTACAGCTACTTCCCAAGTGTCTCCCAAGGGTGTTTCTAAAGCAATTATGTTGGCTGACACTGTCGAGCTTCAGAAAATGGAAACGTTTCAGAGGCTGACCAATCAGCCCCGTTACCAGCAGATGAATCTAACGACTTCAAAGCTATTCATTAGGCAGGACTATGAATTGATTACATAAATTAGCATGCTGCTGACAAGGCAGGGAAGGGAGGAGAAGAAGGGAGAGGAGGCCGACATAACACATCCCTCATTTGGCAAAGACGGTGGTTATTAGGAGCCCACAGCTAATGAGGGAGACAGATCCATTAGGCACGTGCCACCGTTAAGGGATTGATTGCTCCCCCTGAAAAAGGGCTGCTCCTCTTGTTACTGGGGGATTATATTTGTTCTAGCTTGTTGATCCAAGGGTAACTCTGTCACGTTTAACAAGAAAGTATAGCTTGTCAAGAGAGGGAAGGAAAATGACAAACTTGCTTTAAAGCCATTATTGAAGTCTTCTAAAACCAAGCAGTGCAAGGCAGGTTGGTTTTGCTGCTGAAAGGGAAGGCATGTGTGAGGAGGATTTTCTGTCTGAAGCACCTATATTTGGGAGAATTACAGCCAGAACTACTAGGAACAGGAATTTTTTCAATGGGAACTTTGAAAGAAAAAATCAAACAGGCACACTTGAGCTCTGCCTCGAGTGAAAACTGCCTGTCCAGGACTAGCACAATGCTAAGTCTCATTGCAGGCTCCCTTGAGCTTAGCAAACCTAGATCAGAGCTAAAAAGATTGGATCCCCTCATGGAAAACCTCATCGGAGCTCAGCTAGCTGCAGTGTGATCCCATCTGTCCCAGCTGTTGTTTGGAGCTTGCCTTGCCCTCTGCAATAACTGGTGTGTTGTCCCTATCTCAAGTCCCAGCAGTCTATAAAATCCTTTGCTCATGTTCGGAGTCACTTTAATTTCAGGTGAGTCAGCCTTGAGCTGTCAACATCGTCTCTCCAGGCAATGCAAGCATCATTTCACAGGCAAATTCCTTCCATGCTAACTGGAGAAGGATTGAATAAAATGGGCTGATTTCAGCATTGTTTGCATGTAGCATTACTTCTTCCTTCAGGACTCTCTGGACAGCCCTACCAGTGCCTCACTGTCTAGTTTTGCCTAGAATACTCCTGTGTAACTCAAAGTGTAGAGAAGTCCCTTGTCTTTTTGCTGGAAGTAGGTTTTCTACCCATTGGAGTTCTTTCTGGCCCTGCAGTAGGGGAAGATAGGGGTGTTGTAATAAAATTGATATTAACTGGAAAAATGAAATGTAAAGTGCAATTGAAGCAACTAAGGAAACCTGCTGCTAGAGTTCTTTATACAGCCCCAACCCTATTTAATTATTTACCTAATATTAAAATAGAGAAATAGGAACTGGACAAGATTTATCTGTGATTCGGTTAAGGAACTAACCACTAGACAATGTAGCTCTGCTGATAAATAGGATATTCCTGTCAAGAGAGTGTTGAACTGTAGGTCTGGTCAGCAAACCAAGAAAACCTCCTGGAACAGCCAAGATCAGAGAAGTAGGTAAAAGGCAATTTCGGTAGGGGGAGATTGCCACAACCGACTCATTGACCACCTACTCAAATGGTACCACCTACTCAAAAGAGAACAATGGAAGAGGAAGACAGAGTCTGTGCACTAATTTACAGGAGAAGCAAAGAAATCTTGACCAATCAATAAAGAGAATAACAGTGAATATGTATTAATTCTTTGACTAAGTAATAATCAATGTATAGAAGTAGAGAGTTTTGAAATGGAAGTGTGCTCCTATTTTGGGATGAGTGCCCTGTTTCTGCACATTAATGGAATAAACTTGGAAATGCCTCTGCTTTGTGTATTATTGGCTTGCACATTGGGTAAAGAACCCAGATTTGAGAAAACAGAGTTGAGTTATCTTCCGTAGATGGTCTGTATTACAGCATGATTTGAGTAATCTCTAATTAGAGGGTCATAAGTGTGTTGTTCAGCCCTCCAGACCCTGAAGTATCTGCTTAAATTAAGCACATGCTGAAGTGCTCTTCTGAATTGGGAGCCTGAGCAAGCTCGGGCTGAGTTTTTCTGCTGTATTTTGAAATTGCTGCAATTCATTATCCCATGTGCAGCTCGGGCACCAAAACTACACAAAACCTCTTGGAAAACACTCTTAAGCAATACGCACACCTTTATTCGGTCACGTTTTACAGACAGCTGTCTGCGTGATGAGTCTAATGCTGCTGTTTGTCTGGCGAAGATTTGCATGCTGCAGGGATGTAACACCCTTGTCATTGTGTGACTGGCACTAGTTAACACAATATTTTGCACTCTTTAAAGAGGGAATTGATCTTCTACTCTGCAGTTATATTGCCAAAGAGGGAGGAATCATGAATCTGATATCCATTCAGATTTCTCCCAAATTTGCGAGAAAAATGTTCTGATTTAAAAAGGAAAGCAATTCCAAGCTAGTAAGCGTGGCTCAGGGAACAGCCCGCCCCACTGTTTCAGATGGCTTGCTGGTTTCTGCTGGAGAAAAAACAGGGTTTGATGGATCACCAAGAAAATCTATTATGGCAATGCTGGTGGCAGCTGCACAAATTTAGACCAACTGACTTTTCATGTTGCAATAAGAACTCAGCAAGATCAGAAACTACCAGAGCATCATTAAATTTGGATATTTGATGGAGCAACTTTGTGCAACAAATGAACTTCAGAGAGGATTTTTCTGTCCTTCGCCACTGAAATAATTTGGTGGATTTGCTATTAACCCAGAAAAAAACAACCAGGATAGAGTATCTTGCTAACTCTAGCTACCTAGGGATTACACAGAGCTTGCTGTATTATGCAGTTGTTTCTTTGCATATTTCATTGACTCAGGGGGAAATATTAAAATTTGTAATTTACGTATTGTCAGATTATCATACACTCTCCAATAGTTGTTTTTTCTATTTTTTATGATCTGTCAATTTCCACACTATTTAAAAAGACAATTTGACTGTCTTAATGCCAGAAATATCTCCTATGTTTTTTTCTTTTATTTTCTTTTTCTTTCCTCAGCATAGGAAAGGCTATTTTTATTTTTATGACTAGAAACCTATCATTACCATTCATTGACAACCTTCCCATCCCATTGCAGATAAACACTGAGCTTAACAGTTTTTAGCCTTGAAAAAAAAAAATTAAAAAAAAATTCAAATCTGCTCCCAGGAAGTCTTTGGTAAATATCATGTCACCATGGAGTGCCACATTAATAGAGAGTGTGAAATACAAGTGTGAAGTCTATGATATATCTATACCCTGTGCTTTTATGTGTCATAATATTTAGTTATCCACAACTAAGGAAATCACAAGATTTTTGAAGTGCAGTAAGCAGTACTTTGCACATTTTACAGACGGGAAGCTGGAAAGATACACAAAATAGATACAGTGGCTGGCAGGAGGTAAGGCAGCTCCTCCTGTACAGCTCTCTGTACTCATCTGCCATCTTCCTATCCCACACACGGCCCAGCACCTCCAGATTTGATTATAATGAGAATGAATTAATAAGGCCTGGATGAAGTAAAAGGCTTGATAAGAGGAGATGCAAAGCGTGTCAACAGCGAAACACATGTGTTTACACAGAGTCATAGAATGGTTTGGGTTGGAAGGGACCTTAAAGAGCATCTAGTTCCAACCCTCTGTCATGAGCAGGGACGCCTCCCACTAGACCAGGTTGCTCAAAGCCTCATCCAGCTTATTTTCCCACAATAATTAATGGTAGGAATTAAGAGTGGATTTGTCAGTTCCTTTATTAAGTGTCAGTGTTAATACTTGCTCCAAATGAAGTGTCCTTAGGTTTATTTATACAGGTACCTGCTATTGTGAGGACAGAACAGCAGCAATGAGTGTCCTAAAACACCTGTTACGGTGGGATTTGCCCTTTGACCATTACACCCCTGTTCTCTACAAACCTGAGATTCATCTGAGCAAATATCCTCAGTGTGGGGTGGGCTCTTGAGGGGCAACAAAACCCATCGTTTTCATTATCTACTGTGCAAGGTGCAGAGGCTTTCTGTATGATCAGATGACCCCCAGGTAACCCAACAAAGCCACTCTCCTAGGAGCAGGGGCTTTCTAGGAGGGCCACAGCAGAAACAGGTCTTGAGCTGCGTTTCTTGAATCGTGCTCTAGTGCTTCTGTGAAAAGACTTTTCATCAAAAAAACCCATGAAGTGTGCACTCCTGGAGGACAAGTGTCCCTCTCATGAGATAAGCAGTGTGGAGAGGAGACAAAATAAGAGCGAAATACTCATCACATTTTGGAAACCATTAAACTCTTCACAGTGACGTGCTCCTCTGGCATGGTTGAAACCACGTGGCAGGGCTACAGGCTCTGAGCATCCTTTTAAACAAATGTCAATGGAAAAGTTACCCCTTTTCTGCTATAGAGGAAAAAAATTTGTAGAGCCAGAGAGCAATATACCCATTCAAGCTCTTTTAAGCTGTCATTAGTTCCTAATGAGAGCTTTGCAGATGGAGGAGGCAGCAATTAACAATTAACAGCAATTAACAATTATTCCTTCTGCTTGCTTCCTGCTGGAAAAGGGAGACAATTAAAGTCTCTTATCCTGTCCCTGCTCTTCTCCCTCTCTGCCTTGGGAATTACATTATCAGGGAATAATTTTATTTAGCAAAGTACCTGCTTTTGCTTGTAGTAAATAGTTACTGCCTTAGGGCCAGGTTTTTTGAGATGCCTGAAGATACAGATGAGTAATTCCTTCTGAAAACTCAGAAGGTGCGTTTCTGTGTGTATACGTATGAGTAAATAGTTGGTCTTGATGTAAGAAAGAATAAAGAAACCAGGGCACAGTAATGGACTAAGGCATACCGTAGAGAAAAGAAGACAGCGAGTGTCAAAGAGGGAAGGAATAGATTTAATTTGTGAACAATATCCCCAAAAAAAAATTTTACTCTCAAGCCTAAGTCCATACAGTCTTTTATGTTTCGAGCTCCCCAGTGTGTGTCTGGGATGAGGCTCTGTTCTTCAAGCTGTCTATCAGGCATAGAGCAATGTGCTGCCCTGGGAGATGAACCCCACCTTGCAGCAAGGCTTCTGAGGTTGGTTGAGCACTCCCCTGAAACGGCTTTTCTCTCTGCAGCTCCTGCTGGATATCTAGGACACATCTGCCTGTAAATCTTGATCACATAGACATGAGGTAAGAAAACAAATTGTAGAGTTTAGCATAAGAAGTCTAAGGAACCGGATGGGTAAAAAAAAGCAACAGATCCCCGATGGGACAATAAAGGAAATCTGTCTCTGCTAGGCATAAATTTGTGAAACAGACACATTAACAGCTGTCCAAGAATGAACTGAATGGAGAAGAGAGAGTTACATGCTTAGGATATAAGGATATAACTAAGATAATGTAGCATGGCTGGCAGAGAACCAACTTGGACTGAAGTCCTTTTGAACTGGGTAGTAGGACAAGTTCTCTAGAGCTGGTGCTGAGACTGTGATGAATTGCCATGTCTGGACCTGCATGCGGGCAGAAGCTCTTGTTAAAGGAAAAATTATCCCTGAGGATGGCATTAACAGGTGAGATTTCAACATCCTAGGAGACAGATTGGGAGACAAAATGCTACTTTTAGCAGTTGGTCCCAAGTATCTTTGATGTGTACCTGGTCAGAAAGTAGTGGGGCTGTCTATGAAGGAAAAACAAATTTTAGAAGAGCTTGTAGTAAAAACAAGTCTGCGCTAAGTTGATTTCTGTTAAGCTGAAGGGTACATCAGAACTGGTCTGCAATTAAGATTTCTGATTCAAAGAGAGCAGGGGTTTCTTTATGTCAGTTATTTGAAAACTGCTTGAAATGGAAGTGAGGAAAAATATTAGGACTCCAAAGTCAGCTAAATAATTTTTTATCCCCAAAGCAACTTTGTGGTGAGATTTCTCTGACGTCAAGTTTCCAAAATGTAGATACATTGACTAAATTAGCTGCCTTCTGGAGGCATCTCTCTCCCTTTGTTACAGAAGACAATTCACCCTGTCTTAGTTAACGGACTTAAACAGATGAGATAAACTGCTCTCTGGAGGCACTTTTCTGTAGCTTCTTGGCTACAGAAAGAATTTAGATGTGGTGCATATGCTTGAAAAGCTAAAAATTAAGTGATGTTGATAGACCACAGTGGAAGGAAATGAGAAACCTATGCCGGGGAGAGGGGGGAAGAGAAAGGGGGGTTGAGTGGTGGTGAGGAAGTAAAGCATTAATTAACAATGAAAACAACATCTCAAGGTTATAAAAATTTAGAGCTGAGTAAGAATGGCTGTATTTCAAGTGGTAACTTTGGAAACATTTGTAAAATACATATATCACCAGAAACAGCTGCCACTAACAAACCAGCTTTTTAACACAACAGATAATATCAGATATACCTGAAGTCATTTCCTACCACCCTGCTGAAAACACTTCAAAGCTTCTTCCAAAACTTCAGAGTTTAGAACTATTTGTGTGCTCAAATTTAACTATGTGTTTATGTGACTGGGTTGTTATAGAGCTGTGCTGAGGAGCCTTCTCAGTTTTTTTGGGAGGAGGAGAGGGAAATGGCATTTAAAAATTATAAAGAATATTTTAACGGAGCAAAAATATAGGATTTCGAGCTTTCATCCAACTTAAAAGTGTGGATAACTGGTGACAAAACCAAAGTGAGGTCAGTAGAGAAAGAGTGGTTAGCTTTTATGGAGGAAATATGGGCATGTCAGCAAAACTAGAGAGATTAGAGAGATCTAAACAAACCTGATCAACCACAGTTACTGATTTAGGTTTCAGAAACACCTTTGCCTTGGCTGTACATGTAAATTCGTTAGCTCAACTTCCCAGTGCATCACCTCCATGTGGTTTCTTTACACTGCTTCTGCATTTCTTTGAGGTTTTGCTTTCAAATATGCAGTGAAATCATGTATCTCAGATGGAGATCTTCTGGGTTTGGTCTTGTGGTGCTCAGCTTGGGTTATGGACGCTTGAGTGCAAGGTGAGCTGCGTGAGACACAGCATTTTGCTTGCTCTGTATGAGGCATGAAGAAACGTCTGCCCTTGTCTCTAGGACTATGACAACTAGGCCTGAATTCAGTGTAAATCCACGGGCAACTGGAAAAGATGATCCTTTCCTCCCTTCCCTCCCCAGTGATTTTTCCTACCCATCCCAATATACCGATGGAAGAGCTCAGACATCCAAGTAGGTAGATAGATTGGGAAAATGAACCAGGTGAGAGACAAGACAGCTTTTTAATGTGGGTTAATCTTTAGCCAGATAAATTTCCCAACTAACAAAATATTGATGCCAGCACAAGTGAGGAAGCAGAAATGACACAGGGAGAGGATGGGACCACTGACTGAAGCAGAAAGAGTGCTAACACTAAGGTGACAGTGTAACCTTGGCTTGTGGGTTGAATGCGTTAAATTGTCCGTGTCTACTATGGACTGCAAGCCTATACATAGGCAGTTATGACAAGTAGATAAAGCAAAAAGGTTCATACTAACTTTCTCTTATGACTTCTTCACACCTCTATGCTTAGAAACTACCACCTCGTTTACATCCAGAACAGACCGGATGACTCAGGAAGAGATATTGTTGAATAATACTGCGTGTCTCACTAATACTGATCTGTGAATGTAAGAGATATTCTGTAATTAATCTTTTAGAAACAGGCAATTAATATTCCAAAGACTATAATTTATATAGCTTCTGTCGACTTTATCATCCCGATCAGAGGATAAAAGATAGGGGTTGTAAGGATCTGAAAAGGAAACAGCCCACAAATCTTCACTGCGAGTTCAGCAGTGGGAAAGCTAACATTAAACTGCTCATCAATCTTAGGGGAGCTGCTGGACCAGTGTGGCTATCACCCCATGCATTCCTCCAGAGACACAAGCAACAAAGGAAGTGTGGACTTTGATTGTCTCACTAAGGCTGAAGGAAGTCTATATGTGTGTATCTGCAATCATGTCAGTGTTCATTATTGCATCTGATATAGTCAGAGAGAGATGTATAAGTAGATACCCAGGTGCAACTTGAACAAGATGCCTCTACGTAGGTGTCTAACACTATCTGAGGGACCCTAAAATGCCACCTTTAGCTTCTGCTCAAGGGTGTGGCTTTTCCTTGGATTTGTCATCCCATTCATGTCTTGGACACCCTGGGGTGATCACTAGCTCCAGCCATGGCTGGAGTCAGGTGAGATGCCCTCTGCCCAGGCACCTGAAAATTAAATTCCACTTATTCTAATGCTGCCCTGTTGCATCCTTAGTGACTGTGGGAAGTCTGGTTAGACCAGACTTCCCTGTTCTCAGCTCATATAAGACAAGCCTGATCTGACCCTTCTCTTGAGTCAAAACGGATGATATTTCTCAAGAAAATGCACAATGCTGGCTCCTCCAGCCCTTTTCTCTATAGTCCCATCAGCCCGACTTCCCTTTGCCTGCTCTTTTCTGCTCCAAGTCACATCTGAAAACCAGGGTGGTCATCACTTAGTGCAATAATTATGGGAGATACCACCAAGCTGCTGACCCAAATGTCCACTTTGCAAACTGAGATTTCCATCGGTATTGAGCCTGCAGTGGAAGCGTTCAGAAAATATATTTTGACCATTTCTTCCCAACTTTGTATTCTCTTAAATGTCACCAAATTCCATTGTTATTTCAAAATTTAAAGTCCCTTTCTTCCCACTTCTAAAAATTCAGCAAAGTATCCACTGGGTTATCTAAACCAAGCCTGTCTTCACATGTCTGTCAGTAATATTAATATATGAAAAAATGCAGCAAATACTTCCTTGTCTCATGTCTGTAATGCTCTATCAGTAAAAATTAAAGATAGATTTATCTGAAATAAGTTACAATTTAGAATGTCTTTTCCTATTCTACATTAAGGGACTCATCTTCAAAGCAATCTGCACAAATCCCATTAACAACAATAACAGAATTTGTGCGAGTAACTCCCCAAACACCACTTTGAACATTAAGCCCTTTACTTAATTCAATATCAGATAAAAAACGATCTAAGGAAATGCAAAGACTTGATATTCTGGCTTGTGTTTCACAATGGGCTGGAGACTTTCGCACACAGGGACATGCACACGCACATAGACACTGCGGCTTAACAATTGTAAGTGGAATCAAAAACCTGCTTCTTATTAAAGGAATTAAAAAGAAAAAGAAAAAAAAAAAAGGAAAGAAAAGTGCCTAAAAAGCAACTTCAAAATGCCTGTGCAATAGCAGCTCCATTTCCAGAACAGAGATAAAACTTTGAAACGCATTTCTAAACATGTTATGTTTGGTTTCAGAGGAATCACGGAAGAAAACAGTATCCCCTAACATTTGGTGCATCATTCAGCAGTCTGCTTGATTTCCAGCCTCTTCTCCACTTCCCATCTCTTCTCCTTCCCATTCTATTGCCCATCCTGTTGCATGGTCCCAGCTCCTTTTAAAATCAAAGGAAAGACTGTCTTCTCTAGATATGGACCAGACCCCTCCATCACATGCATCCCAAGCTTTGGTCATTGCTGCATCTGTACCTCTTGGTGAGGTCCCTTTCTGGGCACAATCTCTTCCTCCACCCACCTTGTTGCCAACAAATATTTGGGCCTGGACCAGTTCCTTTCTTCCCTGCCCTCCCACAGCCACAGTGTCCTCTTATGGAAATTCAGATTTCACCCAGAAATGCAATCACCAATGTACCATTCCAACTGCTCTCTTTGGGAAACAGTGTTCCAAGACACCTGAAGGAGACGGAAGGTTTTAAATTGGCTTTTCAGGTGCACTGGATGTCCTTAAGCAGGGGAAATGGGGGAAAGGATTCACAATTTTGCACTGCTATGCTGTGTGAAGGGCAAGAATATCCTGATGTGCCTCAATAGTTAATGTGCTGAGAGAGGACAACAGGACTTTCCCACTGGAAACTGGTGTATGAATTTATTCCAGGTTCTTCCAGTATCTTCCAGGTGGAAGATATTACTTTATATGTTATATATTACTGTATGGGCTAAAAATTAAGTCAAGCTCCAAGGCACCAGCAGTTATAGATACTGGACAAGTTCAGAACAAAATGAGGGATTTTCCCACAAAGAGATGGTACTTTAGGGCTTTAATTCAGCCTAATTTAGGTCTTTTGAGGCATTTATGCTAGAGGCAGAACTGTCCTCAGGTGATGAGCGGGCTCCCAGTTGTTCTCTCTTTTTCTACTTGTCTCTTACCATCTTCATGACAGAGCATGAAAATGAGATGTCAAAGGCCTGACACTCAGAAGCCATTGAGCGGTTGAAGTTGTGGACCTGCTGGGGACTCTCCTTGGCTAGGTAAATTCCTGCTGTAGAGGCTGTAAAGTAGAAAGTTTCATTGGTAAAATGCAGTTCGGGTCAACCATACATCAGGAGGTCAACAAAGCTTGCAAATTTCTTGTACAAACTCAAGCTTAAAGATTTACAGTTTGGATGTTCGAGGGTCCTTCCAACTACGAACAAAAGTGAACTTCAGAGTAATGACTGCATTTTGGTGTGGCGATCTCCCCCAGCACACTCTTTCCTAGAGACATGTGTGATCTCACTTTAAACCCATGGGAACAAGGTTCCTGACGGCTGCAAGGTCTTCAAGTCTCAGTGACAAGTACGTGAAACTGATAATAACACTTTCCTGCCCAGAAAAGGTCCTCACCTTTGGCTATGTCTCATCATGAGAGACTGCAAAATGCCTTGGCAGGGAATATCTCCTGAGTGCTCTGCAGGTGTGTGTGGGAGGTTTACAGAGACAGGTTGTTGTATATGTGCAGCTGATATACACAGGAAGATAGCGTGGGCTCTCCAACATGTGGGTGTAGTTCACATCTGAAATAGCAGCAGCAAACCTCAGACTAAGTACACACCAACAGTAGCTGCTCCAAGTTTAACTGAGTTATGTCAATTAGCTGGAAAATGTCATAGAAATGGGTGGATGCTGTGTGGGTAACGTCAGCAAGAGGACCAGAGTCGTCTGTTATCTACAGTAGCCCCACAGAGATAAAGCTGTTAAGAACAGAGCTTTTGCACGTGACTAAGAGCCACAGGCACACTCAGAGTGCAAAAATGAAGCTGATTTGGGGAAATTAGTTCAGATGGTACCTACACATTCAAATATGAGAAAGCTTCTCTTTCTCATAGAAGTAAAGCTAGGAGATTTATATCTCTTCTTAAGTTTTTTGGTGAGTGGAGTCAAGGTCCCTGGTGTTGGGTTTGGACCTGCTTGCTTTCCTTCCTTTCTTCTTCTACTTCTCTTCCTTTTGCTCTGTGCAGATTCCAAATATACATGAAAAACTTATATTATGGAGGTTTTTTAGGTTTACATGTGTTAACAAAAAGGGGGTCTTAAAAGCTCTATTTGGGGCAGAGAATAAAAGATTGCTGTTGATCCTGGGCTGAGTCAGGGAAGTGTTTGTCTTGTCTCCCCGGAACAAACAGCAGGTTCCAGACAGCCATCACATTGGAAAGCCCACCTAGAACAGGATTATCAAGAGCTAACAGTTCTTTCAGGACCTAAGGGCTCTTCCTAATTATCTAGCTAGTGGGAGTTGTCCGCTAAAGGAGACTGTACTACCATGCCTGTGAGGAACGCATGCTCAAGCATTCCTATCCCATGTCCATCATAGGTACTACATTCCCTAAAATGGCATGGGAGAGCATGATTAAGAAGCTTTGAGCTTGAATGAAAACAGAGCCCATTTGCTCCTCTTCACAGCTAACAGCTCTTGTTCAACTCACCTTCAGGCAGGGCTAGGCAAACCCTACTGTTTAGCCCTTGCAGCTGGGATCCCACCTTCTGCTTCGGCCAGCGTGGCTGTGAGTTGCCTCGGTGCAAACTGGGAGCTCTACATCACAGAATTTTATTTCCAGACATGACTTATCCAGAGACACAAGCACAATGATGGCAGCACTAGGTATTGCAGGGAAGTAGACCGCAGTGCCATCATCTGCTGTAGCCTCCAGATCACATGCTCTATCTCCCCAACTAAGGACTCATGATGGAAATCGTTATCACAGTCTCTCACTTGAAATCTAATCCATCTTAACTGTGAATTTTCTGCTTTTGCTTTTATTAATTGCTACATTAATCACCTGTCATATTGAGCTTTTCAAAATGAAATGGCTCTTCAATGGCAACATCAGCGCTGTGGTTTTGCCTGGGAATACTATAGTTCATCATCCAAATGCCATCACTTTTTTTTTTTTTTTTATATGCTGTACAAGTGCTGGGGAACTGCTTGTTGCTGGAGGTCTTATTCTGACACCTATCCGAAGGTCAGGTTAAACAAATGCCAAATAGGACTAAGATTTGTCTAATTGGTCCTGTCTTGTAGAGGGGAAACAGTCAAGCTGACGCCTCAAGGTGTCCTACAGCACTATTTTTCTCTGGTTTTAAGATTTTATGACTTATTAGAGAAGACAGTGTAATTACAACTTCGGCTGAGATGCAGTTATAAAATCAACTTATGGTAATTGAGTACAGACACTGTAGGAAGAGGTGTATCATTCTTAAGTAAATACTGTAGCAGTAGTGGGACTTCAAGAATCATTAAATTTCACTGAAAGGCATGAATATTGAAATTAAAAAAGCAATAACAGTGCTAACAAAAGTAGCAGTAACAGCAACAATATGGTTATTAAAAGCAATTATTTGTCTTGAAAGTCTGTCTAAAAACCCTAGGAATGAAATATAACTAGCTACTTTTTTTGTTTATTCTGTATGCAGAAAAGAAACATGGTGTTTCCTTGGAGACCTGAAAATCCAACTTTATTTTTGTAGGTGTTTTTTTATGGGGTGGTTGACTACATGTTGGTGTTCATACTGCTGCTTACATGAGTGCTTGATTGTGTCCACAAATCAGGTGAAGTAGCTCTTCCAAATTAATTGTGCATGAAAAACTGCATCACTAAAAATGGAGGCATCTTCAAAATCTTGGCATGTGATGTCAGAAACAAGGCTGGTAGATCTTTTTTCCCTAAGAAAATTATATATGTTAGCTATATTTCCTGTGTTGGTCATTAATTTCAAGGAGCTCATTTGGAATATCTTGGCAGCGTTTCACTAAAACCACTTTGCATTATATTCTTCAAAAATTAGCTCTTTGCAGAGCTCTGAGCATGTCTTCCCTGAGCTGGGGCAGAAATTTAAAAACCAGTGTCTGACCTTTACATTACTTTTAAATAACTATGTATTAAGCTGCAGGGAGATACATGGATTTATTTTCACCTCTGGATTCTGAAGAATATCATAAAACATTCAAGCTCTTGCTCTTTTAGTTTTACATCGACATCAGACTAAGCTCAGAATTATTTCCCTGTACAAATCCTTCCTGTTCTCTACATCACCTTTCAGTGAGGACTTTTGTGGTCTAGCGAGCCACACACATCACTATCCATTGGCATGATACTTTATTTTTAAGGCTGTTTAGACAGGTCACTTGTCTAACTATCTGCACTTTTGTCCTTCCCAAAGCATGGGCTCTGGTTACAGTGTCATAATGAATAACACAGAAGGATTTCCAACCCAAGACTTTGTTGACGTTGTGAAAACAAAAACTTTCCAGTGGTTTGATCCTTTTGTAAATCACCCTAAACCTGCTAGCTTGCCCATGGCTTTATTTTTGCCTGCTAAAGAATAGCCAGTCTTAATGAACTAAGAGAAATGGTAGACCACAGAAGGAGAAATTTTGTATCTCTCCTCTCGCTGTATCCACAAGAAACATCTGAATGGGATTGACGGAGAAAAAAAAAAAAGAAAAAAAGAAAGAGGATCAGCAGAGTTCTTGTTAGCTAATTTTACAGACTCTGTGCTCTCTTTCTCCCATGCACACAGAGTGGATGCAACGCTGCTGTCTCGGGGTGCGCGCTACCCCACTTTCACTGGGGCAGAGGGTATGGGTGTTGAGACCAATGGCAAATGACTGTTTGTCAAGACAGCCCAAGAACAGAGACTTTCTGGGCAGGCCTCAGGATGCCATTCAGAGGCCTCCCCCATGTTCAATGGCCACTGTGCAGCTTGGGAAGTTTTGTTTACTATGTTTCTGCTCCATGTGTTGTAGCCCTGCTGTAATTCTCCCACCACCATCATGTTACTTTCACTCCTGTCTTTCACCCCTGCCCGTCACCTTCCTAGAAGGTCCTTCTTTATGGCACTTGCAGCCACATAAACCCGAATCCTACAAACTGAGGCTGCAGCTTGGCATCTATGGAAGGTTGAGCCAGGGAGGCTGTGTTGTACCTTCCCAGAGGTCTGGAGGCTAGTGAGGACAGGAGTGTGGTCCAAGCAGCTCAGGCATATTCGTTAGAGCTGGGCATGGAGCACACAGAGCACATAAATGTGGAGATACACCTCTGCTTGGACAGGAGCCTCCATTGCCTAGAAGTCATATCGTTGTGTGTGCATGTTGCTCTGAAGGATGCAACCACAGCTGATGTCTTTCTATACCCATCCATATAGATTTGGCTACTGGCTCAGGTTCACCCTCTCTTAGTATTAACCTAAATGAAAGAGGTCACCTTTTCTAGATGTCTTCCAAAGGCACTGAAGAAAGGCAGCTCCCTGGGGTGATTCAACTTGGCCAACCTAAATCTCATTGCAGAAGCTTCCCTCTAGGGACAAAAATGGAGCCTCCGGAGCTGCCTCTATAAGTGTCTTAACACCAAAAGGGATAAATCCAGACCGCCCTGTCCTAGAAGATGCATGAGGTCACTCAGGATGGAGCTAGACTGGTATTAGCAGTGAAGCCAAGCAGATGGCTTTCTCACCTTACCTCCTCAGGGATGAACCAAATACATTAAAACACAATGCTAACTGCCCAGCCAAACAAAAAAGTACCCCGGAGAGATATATGATTTATTGTTACTTTATTAACAATGTGGCTTACAATTGTTTCAAGTAAAAAGGGGATTTATTTCATTTTGAATAAAAATTAAAATATAACTCTGAATATAGATTTTCACTTATTTACATGAAAACATATATACAGGATAGAATCTTACAGCAAACTAACAACATGCCCTTTGCCCTGTGAACTTTAAAAAGTAAAAACACCAGCATTGATTGATTTATATGTATATATATACACATACATATAAACACACATATATATACATATATATACATACAGATGTATTTGTAACACACCAAAGGGATTATATACACAATGTTTGAATCAAATCTTCAGTACAAACCGGAATGTGAAACAATTCAAAGGTTTCCAATGTGCATCACCACGAAGGGACCGTAACTGCTGGCTGTGGAGTTAATTTCTGTTGTTCCACAACAGATATGAAGGTTTAAGTGCTTGCATTGTCCTATCATGGTACATAAGAAGACTCAACTGCCTTCAAAGCCTGCAATTGAGACTTTCACCTCTGTTGGACCATCCTGCAGTGAATGCCTGGCTGTACTTGACATCCGTGCCTGGGTACATGAAAGTGTTGTGAGTGTTTTCTAGAAAGCAGGTCCCTAAAGGTGAAGGCTGCTGGAATAACTAAATGTGTCAGCGCATCCTGACTAGGTTTGGTGGAGTAGGGATTGGGAAATATAATGCGTATATTTATAAGCAGATTTAATGTCCATAATCTCCAGTGAGACCAGGGCAGCAAAGAGCAGGTGGGGCAATTTGGGAATGATCATCTTCATCCTGTCACATCCTAACATAGAGCAGAGTGTTTTGTAGACCCACAACCTGACCTCAGGGCAATGTCACCTATTTCTATGGGACAGAATGCAAGTTTTAGCCCCTGACATTTCCTATGGAAGTCTGAAAGCTGCAAAAGGAGGTCCTTCAGCCCCCAAGCCCAGAAGAGACGGCGTACAAGGTAGGAAAAGGGTACCAGGTACAAGGAAGAAAAACTGATTTTTTGCTACTAGCCAGCAAGAGGCCTAGAGCTACCTAAGCCATATCCCTGTATCTCCACTGGGGAAACAAAATATGAACCTGTCAGAACTGTAGCTCTGAGTATACTGCCAGCTTGCTTCCTTCCTCTCACCTGGCCCCTGCAAGGACTCAAAGCATCTTTGCTATGAACAAGACTGGAAGAAGCTTTCAGGAATGATGCTCGTGGACCATAGCTGGCACTTAGGGACATGGTTTACTGGCGGACTTGGCAGTGTTAGGTTTAGGGTTGGACTCAATGATCTTAAAGGTCTTTTCCAACCTAAATGAGTCCATCATTTTATGATTCCCTGTTGTGAGATCTCTTTCCACAAAGGTACCTCAAGCCCAGAACTCCAATCTCTCTCCTTCCCTGAAACCCTCTTTTCCCTCTCCCACATCCTTGACAGACATGAAGGCCAGGAATAGCTGTGAGTAGGTAGCCCCATGGCAATTGACCTGCTGCACTAGGCTACTTAGGCTACGTGACTGATCCAGCAACAGCATCACTGGAAACATCTGTCCCTCCACAGTGAACCGCGGGGAGCAACTGCCCTCCAGGTTGCACAGACAACTCCTTCAACAAGGTGAGAGAGAGACAACATCTCCTTGTCTCACTTGACCTAACTGCTTGTCAACAAAACACCTCTGTGCTCATCTACAGTGTGATGATGGATAAAAATGTATTTGGCTGGTATGCTGTGCCATGGGCCATTACAGAGGCTGGAGTTTTAAATCATGAGAACATTAGACCTTTTTCAAGGAAAGAATTCACATGAGAGACTAAAACAAGAGAAAGGCCATGAATATTTAAGACTATGACCCATGTTGGTTTTGTACAGTTCACATGTCTTCTTCTGCAAGAGAATTCCAGTGCATGGCACCAAGCCATTGCAAAAACACTCTTCTTCTGCAGGGCGACTGACATTTAAAGGACTACTGAGCTGTAAAACTCCCATCTTTGATGACTGGCTCATGTTCTAAATCCAGCCATTAAGATCATTTGCAGTTCTTGCTGAAGTATTGTACCAAAGAATAAATGAGAATACTAAATGCTTCTGCTCCTTTATTGGGAGTTCATGAGCACCTGAGGACATAAGCCCTCTCTTGTTAAGTCTGGCAGATTTCAGCTGGATTTCTGCCTGCTGGGAGAAGGAGTGGTTTAAATTTTATGTTAATTAACAGCACACTTTTTGACTTCTAAGTGAAAAAATTTGGTGAAGACCTGGTCCCACAACCCACACATCTGTGAGGGCCCTTTCACTAACCTCAGTTACTCTTCTGGATCAAATCCCGAGTAACAGATTCCCCTGGTTCTGGGTCAGATGATGTGATAAAGAGTATTATTGAGGAGAAAATATATACACACTCACATTTTCAAAGACCTTTACATAAATATATTGTATAAAACTTCTCCAAAACTCACATAACCCGGTGGGGGGGGGGGGCGGGAGGCAGTATTTGTTTAGTGTATCAGAGTTAAAAATCCACAGCCACAAGAAAAAAAAAAAAACAATGCTTAAGACATTGCTGATTACAGAAAATATTTCCTGGAGCAGGGAATCAGCTTTGTAATTCCAAGCAATGGAAAATACAGCGTGACATATTGTAGCACCAAAATGGAGCCCTTGAGACTATATTTATCCACATGTAATAAAGCTGGTTTTAATGGTGTTCAGTTGCAGCATGTTCTTCTCTTTTGGCACTTGAATTTGGAAATGGGAGGAACAGTCTGAGTCCATCATTTTCCAGACACACTGCACCAGAAAAGCAGAAAGTGTCTGAAGTGCCCTGATGGCACTGAGCTTCTAAAACACTGAGAGGGCACTGCAGCTCTGCCAAATTCAATTTTGTGCCCTTAAATGACCAGGGCAGGCTTTTCAGGTGACCAAATGTTGATTATGGCAGCCCAACAGCATCTGGTTTGCCTTCAAAGAGCTAAGATGGTGTTTGCTTCACACCATACAACTGGGGCCTGCAAAAGGTTGAAGGTTAAAACCAAGGAATGGTGACTTTCAAGTTTAAGGCAAATTAGCTGTTTTAGAGTGAAGTATTAATGGATTTTAGGTGTCTAACTTACTGAGAAGCTTTGTAAATCCTAGCAGACATTCAAATACTGATGGCCTTACTGTGGGTCAGGCCATCACAGCTAGGAAATGCATCTGCTAGATGCTTCACCAAGGACAGGGTGTGTAACCATTTGCCCTGATTTCAATGGTTACTGAGGGCACACAGCATTTCTAGGAGGTTTTCTGCACCCTGCAGGACCAAACTATCAAGGGCTATTGTATATGGTTAACATGGTGGAGCTGGAGACCCTGAAATCCTTCTCAGAGCCGAGAGGCCATCATGCCTCTGAGAGGTAGAAAAAGCCAGGGTTTCGTCATCCTGGCGATGAGAAAAAAAATGGGAGTGTGGATGGGAGCTGTGGTTTTGAGCTGGAAAGGGAAGAACAGCTCTGAAATCAGAGAACATTTTTCTTCAAGGTGGGAGAGGAGCATCCATGACAGCAGGAGGAAGGCAGGACATCCAGCCAGGGAATCATGGACATTCCCGTAAGTTAATGCTTTAATCCAATTTCAGAGACTGCTGTTTTGAGGCTGCAGATTGGGAATTGGCTGATTCTGTTAAGTTAAACGCTGAGGGTGTTGGGAAGGGAGCAGGGATCCTACCCATGGATCTGTTCAACCTGACTGAGTGCAAGCTCAAAAGAAGCCAGTGCAGATGACAATGGGCAGGCACTCTTCAACCTCCTACTTTTGCTCCAGAAATGCCTGTCTCTGATCCTACACCTGAAGAGGGGCCACTAACAGGTGCCTGCGCACCCTTCTTGTGGGAGCAAAGTGGTCTGTGTGAAGGTGCTGAAGTTCAACATCCAACAGCCCAAAAACAACAGCAGGGTTGCTCCTCAGCCCTTGGTAATGGTCTTGGATAATCATGAGTTCAGCACTTCACAGTGGTGGCCTTCTGTAGCTAGTAGCACAATAAACATCAGGCCTGGATGCCTGTGAACAAGGAGGGGAGATGATGTGGCTTCACCAATGTCATCGGTGTATCTGTGAAGTTGCACCAGCTCTTAATTTAACTCAGAATCGTGGCGGGACCAAAAAAAAACCTTCCAGTGGTTGATATTTCTACATTGCAAAGTAAAGTGATGTTTTACCCTAACAAGATCAGGTTTCCAGCATCTTCTTTGAAGTACATTACTCCAAAGCCTTTCTAATGTTCCTGAATTGAAATGAAGTCCAGGCAAGAGTAAATAGTTCCTTCTGATGTCTGCTCAAGCTGCAAGTGAAAATCTGAGCATAGTGTCCAGTTAAAGTATGCACAGTCTATTTTCCATTTGCTTAAGAAACTGTTTAAGAAGTTCAGCTCCAGCTTTTCTGGAGGGCAATCAGTGCAACAGGCAACAGTAGCCCAATCCCCTATTTCTTCCCAACTTGCAGACTAAGAAAAATAATATAGCATTTACCACTCAAGGTAATTTTAGGATAAAGATTTCAGGGCATCATCTTCTCTGAAAGGACAGAGAGTGATAAATAAGACAACAGTGAAGAACAACAAACTGAAAGACAAATGGTGAGGAGAGAGAAACCTGAGGAAATAAAACAGCCGGCGCAAGCTAAAATTAAAACTCTTATTTTTTTGTTTAATAGTTGAGTTTTAGATACGATTTAACTTCCCTGAACAATCAGTAAAGACATCCATGTGCTGGGCTCAATGCTTCACCCACCCCCCTGCTCAGCCAACATCAGAGCTGGTTGCTCTCTGAGGCTGTGGCTGTCTGATCCCCAACCACGCCCCCATGAGTAGTTAGCTGCCATAGGAATATCTACAGTTACAAAGTTGATGGAGAAAACAATGACGTTTTTGCAACATGTCCCAGAAAGTGTTAAATGTCTCTGACAAATTCCAGTGGCCAGAAATTACAGGAACATCAGAGCAGCAAAGGATGCTCAGAAGGCGGCGGATATGGTAAGTAAAGGATCGGTGCCAGGATGCCGTTGAGCAAACAGCCATTCTGCTGCCCTTCCTTGAAATGTCCTCATACGCCAGTTCTCCTGACAGCAGTCTTTTGGGAGCTATCTCCTGCTGACAGATGTTATATCAGCCATTGGAGGGACTGGGCTGAAGGAAGGAGGAGCTGGGAGAAGCACACTCCCTGTTTTCCTCAGACGTGGTCTCATTTTGTTGGGCACAATCCTTTTGTCTTCAGAGATGAAACAAGGAACAATGTTTTTTAGGGGACCCTCAGAGGGATCCAAAGCTGTTATCAAACCAGTTGCATGGACACAGCCCGCTGCTATTATCAGTACGAAATCCAGTCTAAAAACCAGTTTTTGAATGTCTGCACCACTAAAGCACCCTGCTCCTGGATTTCTGAGAAACAAAAGAAAACCATTTGATGTAGAGATGACTACTTTTCCCTTCAGTTGATTAAAACTTGAACAATAAGATCATCAGTACAAGACAACAGCTGAGAACAGATCCAGTCCTGCTGATCTCCCACATAAGGAAATTTTTGATGAAGTCTCAGGAGCTGGTAGGATCTGGCCCAGCCTGCAGCAGTTGCTCCCATCACACTCCTCAGTGGCAAATCCGGAAACTCACTGCAAGAGAGACTAGAAAGTCCCCAGTGACGCATGGCAAACGGAGTCAATACTTCTTGCCTAACATGTGCTCTAGGGCAGATTTGGATGTAGTCCAGAATATTTATTTCTGAGGCTTTCGTTCTGTAATCCAAAGAAATTAAGGAGGAAACTGATGAAGGAGAAAGCAGCAGCTATAGACTGGTGTTGGTCAGAAGGTTTTTCTGAGCACACTGTGGTCAGCGGGATTATCTGATCCAAGTCTGCTGTCACCATATAGTAAGTGCTTGAGGTGGGGGCTGTCCGGCCATAAGCGCTGCCTTCAGATTTAGGGCTAGAAATGACATTTCTTTTTTCACGAGGTCTTCACCAAGTGGGTTTTGGCATCACAGCATTGTAACAGAGCTGTGTACAATTTCCAGGCTGGGTTCCCTGAGGCCAGGAAACAGGGGCCTGTTTATGGTTTGAGAACAAAAGTCTGCCGAAGTCTGTGGTTTCCTATGAAATCAGGTTAAAACTCAGCACGAACCACCCAATTCACTTTTTGAGGGAGGGATTCACTTGCACCTTCAAGTCAGAACAAAATTCAAACTTGGTCCCAGTCTGGTTCTTGCTTTTGGGAGAATTTTACATCACTGTGATGCCACCGACCTCTGCTGAGTGACAGCAAATTCAGGCTCAACACATCGGACTAATGGGGTCACATATCCCTGCTAAATAAATGGAAAATATTCCTATAAATACAACTGAGGCAAACCTAAGGTGTTCAACCCTTTTCTTCACCCTCCCTGGTGCTCACTCTGCTTGGCATGAAGCAAGCCCCCCATTTCACTCTCCAGGGTGGCACTGGGACAATCTGGCGCCGGATCCTCAGCTGGTCTAAAGCACCGTGGTGTATGCAGCCTGAAAACATTGATGCTTTTTATTCCCACCTAGCTTTTTACTCACACCCAGATTCATGAAGGTGCAAATGAAACCAGCATTCACGCAAAATTCCCATCATTAAATCTGAATAACTTTTTCTTTTTTTGCCCCTACCCCATGGGTCTCAGAAGTCAGGCCTTTAAAGCAACTTGGATTTAAGATGGGCTTCACTATGAAAACTTCCGCACACGTTCTTTTACAAGAATGCATTACAGTACAGACCCCACCACGGAGACATTCAGCCTATTGTACACCGCCAGTGCAGCTCAGGGCACGTTACTGCACACTTGGTCTTGTTGCACGCCTGTCAGTTCACTGCAGCTTTGTCTGATACTGTACAGAGACCATGGGTTGAGTCCTCTTTTATAAACCACTCAGGAATAACGAACAGTGTACCACTGGTATAACACTTTTCCTTTTGTAAGACTGGAGAGGCAAAGGGGAAAAAGCCCATTGATCGCTAAGATCAAATTTGCAGTAAACCCCAGGTGATGCTACAAAGGATCACTTACATTTCAATATGAAAGAAGTGTGTCGGAGTTGGCTAAAAGAACTGTTCATGGCCAGAAACTGACTTAAACAAACCATCACCATCCAGAAATGTCCAACCCTTCTCCTTGGGAATGTGCCTGCCGTTGATAGTTTTGTCTTAACGAACGACAAACCGTCTGATCTGTGCTGGTCTTGCACCACTGCATAATGAGTTGGTGAGGCTCACGAGGAGAGATGCCAGCAGTCTTTCACTGTGCTTTACAAATACAGAAACCAAGTTGAATTTGTTGCTAGTTTTTTGTTGTTGGTTGTTCGTTTTTTTTTTTCCTTCCCTACACATTAATTCCCAGTGCTCCCAATTCCACATGTTCTTGGAAAAGAAAAGGGAGGGGGGGAAAAAAAACCCCTTGAACAAGTTGAAATGTTAAAAAAGAGAGGGGACAAGAAGGAGAACAGAAAGAAATGGAGAAGTGCAGTCAGTTGGCGTATTGTGCATAGAAAGCTACTTTTACTCGCTCGATCTGGTGACACAGTTTGATAGCTGGACCCAGCTTCAGCTCCATGCATTCTTGTACCGTGGGCAGTGTCAGCAACAGAAGGGCTTGGCCATCGATGTCCTGGTGAAGAAAAAGACAGGGAAAATGATTTTGTTTGTGGACTCTGGAGGGCAGAAAGCATAACCAGGTCTGGAGAAGTGAAAAGGGAAATTCGCCCCCAAAACTAAAGGTGTTTTTGTCCTCTGATGTTTCTCCCACTTTGATGCTGCTCATCTCCTTCCTCTGAATACCTGATGCTTTTTAAAAATTTGTCTGGTGTGTCTTCATAGGCTCTCACCTTGCTCCCAGTTTGGAAAAAGCTTCCCAGCTGCTGAAATCCTGGGTAACCCACAGAAACTCTGCAGGGTCCACAGAGATCTGACTAGTCCCGTTTTTACGACTGAGGAATTGAAGCAAGGGGGAGACTGCAGAAAGCACACCAGAAGACAGAGGAGGGAGTGGAATGGAGAAACTGATGCTGCTCTCACTGCCAAAGGGTGCCCTTCCTCCACCCCTTTTGGCCTGTGATTTGCTCAGCACAGGTTTATGACTGCCTTGCTCCATGCCATGTCCCCTGATCCACCCAGGACCTGCCTTGCTTCACATCAGCTGCTGAACAAGAAAGGCAGAGAGGCCTGGACCATCTTGCAATCTCTATTGTCCCATCATCACAGAACGGCGTAGGCTGGAAGGGACCTATGGAAGTCACTTCCTTCCTTCAAGCATATTTATGCACCAAACTCCATGAACTAACACCCCAGACAAAAGCCATTTTACAAGGGATTTCTGTTGGCTCTTAATTAAGAGCTAGAGTTCTCTTTATTCTTTAACAGAGAAGCAGATGAGCAGGCTACAAACCTGCTTTTTATCCTTTAGCGAAGATCAGAGTCTAGGTGCAATCACAGGCAACATAAACTCCCCAGGACAGCCCTGATTAGGTAGCATTAAACCCAAGGAGGATTTGGACACCTCAAGCACAGCTTTGATCAGGACTCTCCATAGCTTGGGTTCCTCCAGCACTGAAGCTTGATGGCACGGCCCATCGCATCAGAGCTCCCTTGCAAATCACAAGGAAAAGCTCCAGTCATCTGTGTTCGATTAAAGTCCCCATAAAACTCTCTGGCAAAGGAGAGAGGGGGTTGGCTTTCAAGCCCTGGCGTTATTCCAGGCTGATTAACAAATGGTTGGAGCATTCTGCGACACAGTGACTACAGCGTCTTGCTACGGGGTGTTTCACCCTTGTTCCAGACTCACACTTCAACTTCTCCCAGTTAAAGCAGCTGTACTCAGGTACAGTTATTCACGGTGAAGAATCAGAGAGAGTTCAATGTCCAGTTGGCCATATCACTGACTGCCATCAGCTATGGCCTAATTAACCACACTTGCTTCTTTCTAATGATGATTTCTTAGCGCTGCCCTTTACTTTCAGTGGTTGCTGTTACTCATTAGCCAAGGAATGGCTGTTTTTATATAAATTTTACACATTCACACTGACTTGAAGAGCATTGGCTCCTGCTCCTGCAAACCTAGCTGCTTAATGGGCAGATGCTTGGCATCTTCTAAAATTAGGTCACCCAAAGGTCTGACTGCCAGATCTTCAGAGAGACGAAGATGGGAAGTAGGTGTCTACATATTTGGAGCATCTAGGTGTTGGTGCCAAAATTCAGGCAGCCAGTTTTGGGTTCAAGAAGCAGTCTTCTGCTTCCCAGGGTGATATTTTAAAACAGGGTGGAACCCCTGTGGTCAGGAGGAACAGCTTGCTAGGTACCAAACAACCACTATCTGTTGGTACACTGAAGTGCCTGTGTGACACCAGGATGGTGCTCTGGACCTTGCCATGAACAAGAAAGCTTTAAACCTCCTTCCTGCTTTTCACAGTCACTCCAGCTGGGGTGTTTCTAGTCTCTCTCAGGATCTGGCAAGGCTCTGATTCAAGTTTCCAAGGGTTTCCATGCCTTGCCAAAATTTGTGCTATAGCTTGGCCTGAGGAGATCTAATGCCTGATCATAATCTCTTTGACAAAGCCCTGGGCCCAGTCAGCAAGGTGATAAGCGCTGCGCTTTTTTTTGTGATCTGAATAAGCACCACAAACAGAAGAGATACATGAAGACCTCTACCTGCTCCTGAAATATTTTGGCGAGGGGTGCACAGTCAGTCAGTTTAATAAACCTCACGACATCAGTCACGGTCCACTCCAACGGATTACTGTCCAGGATGAGCTTCTCTTCTTCTTCTTGCTTAATTTCCTACAAAAACCCAAAAGGTCTCATAAAGAAAACTACCTTCTGTGGAGAGCCAGGGCAGGGATGCCCTCCTCAGATGAGGAAGGCTTAGCACTGAAGGTTAATTTAGGAAGAATATTACTAACTGGGAATGAAAGCCTATGGGCACACTCACCTCCTTGACTTGGGTGCACTTCTCCGCCTCGCCGTAGGAGTGAGCCTGTGGTCTCCGGCTCCGTCGGGCTCTCTCCGTGGGAGGAGGTCTGTCTGACTCAGTGCTGCTCCGCAAGGTGACCGCTCGCCGGGGCCTGGCAGAGGGGACCTCGGCAGAAGAGGTATCTGTCTGGTCATCCCGGTGCTCTGAGCTGGTTTCTTCGCTTCCTGTCTCATCCTCCATCACGTCTGGCTCGTCGTCTTCGCTCTCCTGCACAAGGGCCATCAGAGAAACAGCATCCGTGCTCGGAGATTAATATAGCAGCAAATTGAAAGGCACTGGGTCAAACTGCATGCCCGTACCCATGCTAGTCCAGGGTAACATTTATTTTAACCGAATTATCCCATTTTCATTACAGTGCTAAGTAGATTAGCCCTCAATTTAGATTTGCTACAAAATGTAGAAGAAAAAAAACACACAATGGACAAATCCTTTTTCTGTTTCTAACAAAAGGTCAACAGTAATAACTCATGTAGGCATGAAATGTTCCTCTGTCGGGCTGGCATCTCAAAGCTCATGGCACTGCAGATATGCACGAGAAGGGGAAATGGAAAATACTAACAGGATGAAATGAAACTCAAGTTGTTTGAGATGAAATAAAATGGCAACTGGGCTTGAATTTAAACCTTCACCTTGCTTCAAACTGTCATGGGTGTCACTGGTATGAAAGGAAGGAAATTTTGGTGTCTTTTAAAAACATTTAGATGTATGGGTATGTACTTGTACTTGATTTCTTAGCTGGCATTTCTGTAAAACCCAGGACAGACAATTTCACCCAGATTTCCCTGTTTTCAGCCCAACACTTAAGTGCTGAAGGTGAAGCACAAATTTCCATTTAAAGGATATTATACCAGATTCTTGCTACTTCTGTCACACAGAGCTTGCAAGCACACACCAATGGATGGAAACTGTGTATTTTGAACTTTATCTATACATAAGTGGCCCAAATGGCTTCAACAGCTTAGCTTTGATCGAAGTGTGAGTGTGCATCCAAGCCATATGCTCAGTGAAAGAGCAATTTTAAAAAAAGTTAGTTATATTGGCTGAAAGGTTAAAAAAATTGGCTTATGGTTGATTTAGGCTTAACATGAGTTTATTTCAGTTTAAATTCCTTTGAAGAAGGTGTAATCTAAGGAAACGAAGCAGAACTGCACCTAAATGAGGACCAAGTCATGAAGATGCAAGCAATCAACTGAAGCTGACTAAAATATCCCCCTCCAGCTGAAGTAGAGGGAATTTAAGTAGATCAGTTTTATTTCACATTGCACAAAGTAGCAATCACTGGCACTTAGCCGAGGAAAGGAAACCACACATGAACTTTGTCATCACTATCATGGGAAAACCACCTGGGAATAGTCCAGACAGAACTAAGTCTGCTCCAGGTTGTATTTGGTCACAAATCACTGCTGAAGCTGGGATCCCATCACATCACACAGCATACAGAAAAGACTGAGGCCTCAAATACCATATATTTGGTACATAAGCCATTTTCTTGCTTTCTAAAGCTTCCAGAACATCTATTGTTTGATGTTGTGAAGCCAAAATATTATGAATGGTTAATGAAAAAATAAAAGCCCTTGAAACCAGAATTGCCTGACAGTTATCTTTATTTATTCTAATATTTAGAGATCTTAGACATGGATCACAGACCTCCTTCACTTTGCTAGATACTGTACAAAGCATCTAACAGGCTCATTCGTCTGCCTGCAGGCTTATAAGGAAGCAAAAGAAAAGAAAGATATAATTTTAGACAGCACATTAGCTAGTGGGCATTAAGAAGGTGGAAGCAAAAACTACTTGTTAACTCTAGACCGAACAAGGGTAAAAGTCCCCAAATGTCCCAGTAAAACCAGTCTGACCTTAGAAGAACAGAGTAGCAAGGAAGGATTCAAAATGGAAAATGGAAGTGCTGAGGTTTGCTGACAAGTCCCTCAAAGGGAAGATGCAAATGGGGTACAAAAAAGCACCAAGAGGCTTTTTCTGATTTATCCCAGTGCAACGTGTACCTCTGCAGAGCCTGTAGCATTCAAATCAACAGCCGACGACCTCCTTTTCTTCTGCACAAAGATGGATTTCCGCCTTTTTCTGCGTCTGGCTGGCTTGACATGTGCACTTTTCATGTTGTTATTTTCCCCAATTGGTGGCTTAATGATTTTTTTCCTCTTCCCATAATAATAAGCTGGAGAAACAAAGCAAAATACTCATTAAAACCTTTAAACACCAGAAGAAGGAAACTTTGGCTTGTTTCTTGCTACTAGTTGCAGTACTGCACTCTAGGTGCACTTTTACAAGAGACTTTAAAATACATTTGGAAAAAATTTCCAGTGTAAATATAAGATGTCATCTTGGACTAGTGCAGAGTGTTAGAGCTCTTGTGTATACACATTTACTGGTGATGAGTGAGGAGTCCAGAATTTAACCCTACAGTATGTACTTAGGAAAAGCTACCATGAAGCCGAGCAGTGATTTGGAGGGAGAGAGGCTAGCGTGCTTGCAATTTGATCCACTGCCCTTCTGCACGATTTAACAGTCTCAGATACACTTTCAGTTGCTCATGTTGTCAGCAGAGAGTGGAGAGGGCCAGCTGTCCTGAATTATGTGCATTTGTTCAACACACGAAGGAACGGGTTTTTATTACCTTTGACTATTTTGTGGCCCAAGCTGAAAGGAAGGATGTGAGAGTGCCCTTACGTTAGTGGCTTGTGTTAGATGCCTTTTGACATGCTCCACAGCAACCTCTGGGGCTGACGTACTCTGCCCTTCACCAGGTAGGGTATCCCGGGACAATTAAAATGGCACTTGGCACCCATGTCAGAGGTCATAACTGCACTGAGGCTTTCATCAAATCAGTGTTTTGAGGAACAATTCATCCAGCCACTTACAACCATCAACTCTGAGATGAGACAGTCTCAGATGGAGCTCCCTAGCTGTACTCCTCCAGCTTTTCCTTTGCTACTAGTGGAAGCTAGGAGTCTAGCTCGAGTGTAGACTTCTACAGAAACCCATATTCAGTGATCGGAATATCTCCCTGAGTCCACTTCTCCTTCTACTCTGGTGTCAAACAGAAGCTAGTTGGTAAAAATCAATCATATTGGTTTCTTGCAACCTTTGTGGAAGAAGGACAGCACTCACTACCACTTTCCCGACCTGCTTAAGAGACAATTATGTCAATAACATTGACAACAAAAAGTCATGAATACGTGCCTAACTTCAGCTTTCCTGAATAGGTAGGAACATGTTTAAATTTTAAACACCCTGAGCAGAGAGAGCCAATGCTCACGAACTCCCCCTAGTACCTCAGCATCGTGATACTGGCCTGTGCTGGTGCATATGCCAGAAACTCTTCACTGAGGCCAGAGTTCAGTTCACCTAAAGAAGCTGTATCGGGTATAGCAGTTTAAATCTCAGCTGGCCCCAACAGGTTCCTTCTATGTGCTTCTTTTATTAACTTTACATAAGAAGTGTTAAAGTCAAGACTTCCAAAAGTTACGACTTTCAAAGAGATGCATTAGGATGGACAGTTTTCTGGAGTTGCCTATTTCTCTCTGTACAGAATAAAAAGGAAGCCTATGGTGGCCTGGTCAGGATTAAGTAACTGCTCTTAGATGAGATGAATCCTACTCAATATTAATGTTACACAACTCCTATTCTCCATCACTAGCTCATACACAGTCTCCCACTGTTTTGACTCCCAGCTAGCAACAAGAAGCATTTTGGCCAATACTCACTGTACTTGGTTTTAGTATGAATGGAGCAGTTCTCTGGGCAGACTTCAGCCACCAGAACAGGACTGAACAAGTTGGGGCAGCACTCCAACTTTGCACAGACTCTTCTGCAGAAATCCGCTACCTGATCTGACGTCCGCACAATCTTAACAGTTGCTCTGTACGTCTTCCCTCTGTATCTAGAAAAGAGTACAAGAGCACATGTCACCAATCAAACAATGTCCTTCCATGGTACAGACCAGGTCCTCCTCTATTAGGGAGACATCTTCCCTAACGACTTTTGGGAGAGTGTCTCTCTTGGGAAGGCAGGCAGAATAGGTCTACTTGTTTTAGTGGCTCCATTTCTGATGGACTTGAGGAAGGAAAGGCAACACAAAATGATCCTGGAATCAGAGGTGTGGACATCATTTGGGGAGGAATGCATGTGCAGACCAAATATATCTTTAGATAAGGCAAGAGGCGGAAAAAAATCACAATAGGCTTGGTGAGGATATTACACAGGACACCATGCCCATACTACGAACTGACGCACAAGTTTTGGGCTGAAGATGTAGTCTCTCCTCATATACTGATCTGTGATGAGAAGCTCATATGCCTTTCAGAGCTTTCTGGTCAACACCCTGTATGTGAGATGCACTGGAGACTGTCTCTGTAAGCCCCCAGTACCCCTTTGGTCTTCTCCATTGCTGTCTTTCTTCAGGTAGCTCACACATCATGTTCCAGCTCACAAGAAGCCCACAGTTTCATTGTGCTGTCTGCGGTTGTATCTGGGTGAAACCAGATTGTCTGCCATACAGGGACCAGATGACTTCACCGCTATGAGATGGGGACAGTGCAAGACCCGAGGAACTAATCAGGAGTCTTTTGAGTCAGTTAACAGGGCTGCGAGAACAGGCCCTAAAAACAGTGATTCCTACAGGGAATAGTCAGAGCGGATGCAATGAAAGTTTTGTCTTAAATTTCTTATCCATGTGCTACTAAAACATTTATTTCAATGTTTTATATGAAGTGTTTCTGAGCGATAAACAGCTAAGAAAGATATACTCACATCCCTGCTGTAATGCATTGTAGATGCAAACTCTGAAAAACCAATTATCCCCACAATTTATTAAACAGCAGCACCAAGCTATTATAAACAGTGAGATAAGGTTTTTAAAACATCTCTTGCACGTCCTGAGGAATGCAACGCAAGAGACAATCATGCAAGTGCCTGGTGTTAAGGCATTATAAATATGCTTAGAGGAGAGAAAGTAATGCACACAAAAGAGGGAGAGACAGTGAAAGAAAGATTACTGGATGGGAGGCAATGAAAGACAAAGATACAGTCATCAGGAAAAATGAGACAAGGCATTCGCGAGTGTATTGAGACCCACAGCTCCCTAGCAGGAATCAGCTTCTGATAGTCAGATATGGAAGAGGAAGAGGAGGAGAAGGTGAAGGAAAGGAGATGTGGCCAGAGAGTTAAAATACACAGCATGCACCCAGACTGAATTCCCTCTCTCCAGAGGTTTTTACCAAATTGCACAAAGCAACTGAGAAACCACCTTTTGCTGCTCTCCCTCCCAAAAGCTCTTTCCATAGACACTGGGGTATGGGAAAAGGGTTTGAAACTGTGGTACACAAAATGTTATAGAAAGGCACTCAAATGAAACTTGGGTCTGAGAACAGTACAGTCCAAGCATCCTTATCACAGAATCACAGAATGTTAAGGGTTGGAAGGGACCTCTAGAGATCATCTGGTCTAACCCCTCTGCCAGAGCAGGTTCACCTACAGCAGGTTGCACAGGATGGTGTCCAGGCAGGTTGGGAATGTCTCCAGAGTCAGAGACTCCACGACCTCTCTGGGCAGCCTGTGCCAGTGCTCTGCCACCCTCAAAGTAAAGAAGTTCCTCCTCATGTTCAGATGGAACCTCCTATATTCGAGTTTATACCCATTGCCCCTTGTCCTATCACTGGTTACCACTGAAAAAAGACTGACCCCCTCCTCCTGGCACCCTCCCTTTAAGTATTTGTAAACATTTATGAGGTCCCCCCTCAGCCTTCTCTTCTCCCGACTAAAAAGACTCAACTCCCTCAGCCTTTCCTCTTAAGAAAGATGCTCCAGCCCCCTGATCATCTTTGTGGCCCTTTGCTGCACCCTCTCCAGCAGTTCCCTGTCTTTCTTAAACTGGGAACCCCAGAACTGGACACAGTACTCGACTTGTGGTCTCACCAGTGCAGAGTAGAGGGGGAGGATGACCTCCCTCCACCTGCTTGCCACACTCCTCTTGATGCATCCCAGGATGCCACTGGCCTTCTTGGCCACAAGGGCACATTGCTGGCTCATGGTCATCCTGTTGTCCACCAGGACTCCCAGGTCCCTCTCTGAAGAGCTGCCTTCCAGCAGGTCAGCCCCAACCTGTACTGCTGCATGGGGTTATTCCTCCCCAGGGGCAGGACCCTACACTTACTTTTGTTGAACTTCATAAGGCTTTTCCCTGCCCAGCTCTCCAGCCCGTCCAAGTCACACTGAATGGCAGCTCGGCCTTCTGGTGTGTCAGCCACCCCTCCCAGTTTTGTGTCATCAGCAAACTTGCTGATGGGACACTCCACCCCTTCATCCAGTTCATTGATGAATACATTGAACAGGACTGGACACAGCACTGACCCCTGAGGAACACCACTAGTCACAGGCCTCCAACTAGACTCTGCCCCACTGATCACAACCCTCTGAGACCCACGTGCTAACCAGTTTTCGATCCGCCCCACTGTCCTTTCATCTAACCCACACTTCCTAAGCTGGCCTATGAGGATGGTTTGGGAACCGGTGTCAAAAGCCTTGCTGAAGTCAAGATCCACTGCTCTCCCCTCATCTATCCATCCAGTCATGCGATCGTAGAAGGCTATCAGATTAGTCAGGCATGACTTCCCCTTGGTGAATCCATGTTGACTAGTTCTGATAACCTTCTTTTCCTCCAGATGGTTGGAGATGACGCCCAGAATGAGCTGTTGTTCCATCATCTTACCAGGGATGCAGGTGAGAATGACTGGTCTTATGTCGCAAAAGACTTGATCCAAAATACGACCTCAACACAAAACTCTTCCAGAACCTAACTGAGCAAGGCACCATGCTCTGATACCCCATTTGATGCCCAAGCAAAGACCCCAGGTCATGGTGACAATCCTGGATTCATCCACCCAAATGAATGAATGAATTAATTAATTAATCAGTTAGCCAACTCTTCATGCACCCTGACAGATCTGGACAAATGATGTAAAATGGAAAAAGTGTTCCTTCCAGATACAGGGCACTGTTATCCCAGCTTCCCTATGGAATAGCTGCACAGGCAGGCTGGCTAAAGAGGGTCTGGCAATACCTAATATTTAAAGAACTAATTCCAGAGGCATTTAAATATATCTACTTAGAAATGTTTTCTATTTCTTTTCAGTGTGTTTGAAAAGACTCCTGACCTTATTACTTCTCCAGGAGCCATTAAGTTTAATGACAGCCTAGATCATTAGGCCAGTAAGTCTGACTCCTGTGACAGGCTGCAGAATTTCACTGCGTTACCCTCACCCGATCCCCAACAACTTTGGTTGGACTAAAGCACCACTCCCAGAAAAGCACCACCCTGCCCTCAAGGGTCTCCACACTGGAAGAATGTTGGCAGCAGGAGCACCTGCAGCTATACCTCATGAGCCTATGGCCTCATTTTATGTCTGGATGTGTCTGGATTTAACTTACATTTATTTGTCCTTGTTCTGACTTTCACCGCTAGGATGAAAAGACTGCATCTGGTTTTGTTTCCCTGCAAAAGCACTGTAATCAAATTGCCTCTTGATCTTCTTTCTTATAAGCTAAGAAAGCTGCCTGGTGGGTATTATTCAAGGATGGCTGACTTCTTCTAACTGTGTGTTTCCTATTGTGTTTGGCTGCCCAGAAAGGACCCATTGTACTAAAGTGCCTGGTGAAAGAAAAAGATGAAACCAGGAAAATGAACAACTGACTGATTTCACAGTCTGGCTTGAATGCGATACACATAGTAATTAGCAGAACGGATGGCAAAATGGAGATCAACGCAACTGTAGCAATCAGTCTCAATAACCCAAGGTGTTAGTACTGGCTGTAGTAATATTTTTTACATGATTTTTGCTTTGGCAGCACCTCTTTCAACTACAAACCAGGTTCTACTAATATTTTCCATATTCCTCACGCACTAAAGATTTTTAACACAAACACCACCAAGTGTAATGTGAGCTGTTCTAGGACAGCAATGTGGAAAGAGCTCCTTTGATATAATCAGAAAACGTTTTTCCATTAGTATTGCTCAAAAAATTACCAACTAATTAACAAAAAAATTACCAACAATAGGTATTCCTATTGATGTTCTCATATTACAACTTCTATCTGCCCGACCACTTTTAAGCATTAAGTTACCTGCATGTACAGCGTGGCAGCACTGGAGACTTGGAAAACACCCATGTCAAGCATAACACTTTCAGTTTTCTTAGAAATCACTGTTCTTTTAAAAAAGATTTTTCAGCTAAAGCCAAAATAGTCTTCCTTTCCTCTCCCCCTTTCTCTGCCCTCAGATCCCCAAAACTGGAGAAACTCTGTACAGCTGAAACTATTTCCAGGAAAATTATACTCAGTATCTTTGCTGATCCGTGAGCAACAATATTAAGCTAACAGCACTTTGCTGGCTAACAGCACTTTGCTGGCAATAGCATTCTTCTGTTGAAGCTTCCTTCAGTGATAAAATAGATCAGACATTCATAAGAACAAAATGTCTTCTGTCAGCTCCAGCTAGAGACCATTGTGTGATGACGTGAACAGCCTCATGCTGAAGCCACTTCAAACAGCAAGAGCATTGAGACTACCCTCATTTTCAAAGGTCTCATCCACAGTTCTGACAACCATTGAGACTATTTTGAACAATTCAGTGACTAAAAGCCTACATTTCCTTTTGAGGGACCAAAAACTCCTATCTGTCCTTTTACAAGAAATTTCCAATTTTTCTTACTAGCTTGAAGTCTGCCAAACATGAGAAATCTCCAGGAAACACTAGCTACCCACAGCACACAACCAAATTCTCTCTGCATTGGATCTACCAGAAGCAACTTACCAGTACAGCAGCAGAAATTGTCTAACATCCACTTCATTATGTCTGAATCAGACCCTGTGTGTACGGGCTACTGGAACTGCCAATGACAGAAAACCCTAAAGTTTTCATCAAAATCCTGATACCCTTGAAGCTACTCAGTGTATCTTGAATACCAAGGATTTTGCAAATAATCTAAGTCTAGATAAAATCAAAAAAAATGTTGTAGTTATCCTCCAAAGCTATTTAATCATCCAGTGATATTTTGTGCTGTTGAAGACAGGATTCATAAAGGGCCCTGGAATTGCTCTGGTTCTAAGGACATGCTTTGTTAATTCTTCTCCTGGTTATTGAAAGAGTTTGAGTCATTCCACTAGCGCTAATGATTTCTATCTCCACTATTTGGCGCAGAAGGCCACTTGATCACACTAATTCACCCTGGCAGTGCCTCAAGACGTATGTGGCAGAGCTGATGTGGAAAATGAACTAGATCACATAAGATGTAGCTTTGTGCTAACCTTTGAGGAGCACTGTTAATCACTGCCACTTGGACTTCATACCGCTGATCACAACCCTCTGGGTTCAGCTGGCCCACCAACTTTCCACTCAACATGCACACGTCCACTCTACATCTCTATGGCTTGGCTATAAGGATGCTACGGGAGACTGTTGAAAGCCTTGCTAAAATCAACGTAAATAACTTCCACTGCTTTCCCTCAACCACTAAACCAGTTACCTCAACACATCCAGCACAACTCGCCCTTTGTAAATCCACGCTGGTATCTTCCCAGTCACCTGTTGGTCCTGCATGTTCTTGGAAATGGATTCCAGGAGGATTTGCACAATAACCTTCCCAGGAACGTTAGGTTGAAAGCCTGTAGTTACTTGGATTCTCCTTCTTGCCCTTCTTGAGGAAAGGTAAAATGTTTGCCTATTTCAGGAAACTTCCCTGATCATCATCAACATTCAAACAAGACAGAAAAGTGGCCTTGCAATGACATTGGCCGGTTCCCTCAAGCTGAGCTGGCTGCATCCCATCCCGTTCCATGCACTTGTGGACATCCACTTTGCTTATAGCATCTCTAACTTCTTTTCCATCTATTGTGGGCAACATTTCACTCCCTCAAACAGTAACAGGGACCTGGGAAGCCCAAGAGCAACCCTTGCTAGCAAGGGCTGAGACAAAAACTTTGGACACCTCAGCATCATCTACCACAAGTGAAAAGTAGTTTTCTAAAGCATCCCACTGAAAAGGCTTTCTTTGAAATGCAGCCTCATAAATAAGCCACGGTGTCTGTGATTGGTGGAGGGGGGAGGGTGTTTAACGTTCCTAGAATTCAGCTACTGGATTTGGGCAGCTTTCAAAATCTCATTTAACGAAGGAGTCCAGGAATTCTTATTTTGATTAACTGGACTTCATAAAAGACCCAGACTCTTTCCACAAAACTCTCTGCACACGCTGGTACTGTTTATGTCTGAAGTCCTGCAAAAATGGGCAAGTCCAAACAGCTCCTCTTAGAGCCCTTAGAAATAAAAGCCCTTAAAAAAGCATAAAGTCCTTCAAGCATTTTATGTAAAATTGGGAAGCTAAATCTAGATGGAGGCACTGAACTTAAACCATCTATAAGAGCTGGATGCCCGTAGCTTCGGCTGGCCATCATGGGATTTCAGAAGATAGGGCCTGACATTTCTAACTCATGATCACCAATAAATCAGGTCTGACTCTTTTCATAGAGCGCCAGCAGCACTGATGGGAAGCGACTGCCATCACGCATTGCAGACACATCGCTTCAGACAATATAAATTGTTTATCTTCTTTGCGAGGCTGCTGTAATTGATTCTGTGCTGGTCACTCATGACAGCAGAGTAAACTAAACACAGGTTGTCCCAGGACAGAGATAAGGCATTCCTGGCAGTGCACGATTTGGCATTTGGGCCAGCGGGAAAACCAGCCTTCTCTTCACCGTCCTCCTCCCTCCCCTTTGCTCTACCCTACTGCAGCCGCCACCACAAACAAATAACAACATTGTCAAGATCCAAGGAGCTGTCAGTTCATATCAGAAGGAAGGCGGTGACACGACGTGTCACATTATAGCACAGATGCTCCAGCTGGCTGTAGAGCTGTCATTAGCAGCACGACACCATTGGGAGCCAGTGTAGCTGGAAGTCAGCGTAGACAAGCATTTGCTCGTTACGGGTCTCTGTTTAAGATTCTGGAGCACAACTGACTGTCATACCTGATGTAACATGTCATGTGCTGTTTGTGCATCCCAGGGTATCTGATTTCATAAGCATGTTTTCTTTTCTGCTTCTGCACAATGAAACACAATTAAAAGCCCGATACGCTTCATGATGAAGCAGTTTAACCAAACTCAGGAAGGAAAAAAGAAGAAAGTTCTAGAGTAGCCAGACAGTCTTAGGGCATGTCTACCCTCTGTCACCCACCCTTCGAAGTACTCAGACTACCCGCAGGGAAGCTGGTATGACCAGCCAGCACCATCCTGTGAACACAGCTCCAGCCTCAGAAGCCAGACAGCTCCAGCAACAAGGTGCTGTCCAGCCACATGAGCTCTTTCTCCTCAGAGGACAATGCCACATGGAATAAGAATACATTTCCATGCTTAAAAGTCACTCCAAAATGCACTGTTCCAGCTCTGAGCCTGTAATGACTCATTCCATGGCTTGATAAAGGAGAAAGATGCTGCATGACTCACTGAAGAGCTCGGATTGCTGCCTCCTGGGGTAGCTGTCATACAAAAACATGTACACAACCTGCGATGGGCTGACCAACATAAAATACAAAACCTCCTTGATGGAAAGGACCCATATACTTTTATCTGGCAGGCTACGTGGATATAAGATATATTCCATCAGTCTGGCTGCCCTGCCAAATAGATGGGAGGAGGAAACAGACACAGGAATGGGCAGAAGCATCATGAGGGAAGGTAACAGAGATGGAAGTGCTCATTGCAGCAGGCAACATCAGGCAACAGTGAGGGAGGATAAGTGGTTGATGTGACATGGGTAGGTGATGTGATATAGATGAGAGCACCTCTGCGATGAAGACACGTTGTTCAGCCTGGAGAAGGCTCCGGGGACACCTTATAGTGGCCTTTCAGTATCTGAAACGGGTCTACAAGAAAGCTGAGGAGGGATGTTTTACAAGGGCTTGTAGTGATAGGGTGAGGGGGAATGGCCTCACACTAGAAGAGGGGAGATTTAGATTAGATACAAGGAAGACATTTTTCACCATGAGGGGGGTGAGACACAGGCCCAGGTTGCCCAGGGAAGCTGTGGAGGCCCCATACCTGGAAGTGTTTAAGGCCAGGTTGGATGGGGCTTTGCACAATCTGGTCTAGTGGGAGGTGTCCCTGCCCATGAGAAGTGTGTTGGAACAAGATGATCTTTAAGGTTCCTTCCAACCTAAACCATTCTATGATTCTACGAATGTCTAGCAGTCCATGTACTCATAGCCGGTTTTCCTTGTGTGAGCACACCTGGAGTCAGCAAGCTGCCTGGGGTCTCAGTGGACTGGGCTGTTAACAGAACTATCAAGGACAAGACATCCCTGCACTTGACAGTCAGATAATGTTTTCCAGGCTGCCTACCATTAGAAATAAGGATTGCAGCAGCCTAAAGAACTAGATACTGCTGCTTTTGCATAAGGTGGAGCTCCATACTCAAATGAGAAATCCCAACTCCTATTTTGGATACTGCTAATAGGAAAACTGCCTGTAAACTCAAGTCTTTGCAGGACAGACCTTAAGATGGGGCACTACAGGTTGACTTCACAACTGCTAAGTATCTGTAGCAGTGCATCAACTGATATTTGCTAGTGGAAGCCCGGAATCAACCAACACCAGGTCATGGACGATGACTTGTTTTTAATGAAAATCTGCATGTGCAAGGATTACTTCTAGAGTTCCATCCACAAAATTTTAATTGAGAAAGACAAAAACGTGACTTTCCACATGGCTGAAAGAAGTAAATTAAAAATAGGATTTTCTAGTAACTTTTCATTTCTAATTGCAATCCTCCTTAGAAAAGCAGTTTATGAGTATGCAGAATAAAAAGTTCTCCGCTGTCTCCCTCAACCACAGCACACATGAGCTTTCTGCAATATCTGCACCGCCAAAGATCAAATACAATAGCAATCAATAGTGCCATATTTACCAACCCATCATTTCAAATAATGAAGAGAAATTTGCTTTTATTTGAAAAGGAGTAACTGAGAACAGTATAAAGGGTGAGATTCACTGCATTTAACTTCAGTACTCAAAAAGTCAAGGTGACCAAGTTAGTCAATGGAGAGAGCTGTCTTTAAAGAACTATTTGTTGACATCTGTCTAGAAATGGGAAGAATTGCTCTTTGGAGGGACTTTGGAGAGACCTTAGGTGAGACTCTCCTCTTTCAGAGAGATAGTGGCTGTTGAAACACATCCTAAGTGTACTGTCCGTTACATAAAGAAGACATCAACAGGTAAATTTTCCAGCTGGAAGGGGAAACTGAGTATTTTCTAGATACACGGTTTTCATAAGTGTTGTTTAGATGAAAATTGAAGCATATATTCTAGAAATGCCTCAAATCTTGATCTTAATCCCAGATTCCCTACTTAAAAATGTGTCCCTGATATTTTGTTTGCACTTTTTTTTTTTGTGTGCCATTCATTCTTGCCAGGTTTTTCTGCATTAGAGTGACAGGCTCTATATTAAAAGCAGTAATACTCCTACATTTAGAAAGCCAGGAACTGAGTTAATTCAATAATAGCCAAGCTTGTAGGAACAGCTTATTATAAAACTCAGGACTTCACTGAATAAACATGGCATTTTTCATCAAGATCTGGATGGCTGTTTGGAGAAAGACAATAGAAATGAACCATTCAGGTGAATATTTCATTTCTTAAGTTGCTACAGAATGAGTCAAATAATTCAATGAAGCAAAACGATCATTAGAGAAGTGAAGCTCTCACAGCAGAAGAAACCTTTGGTTCTTTTTTTTTTTCTTTACCCCAGTTAGTTTCATTTTTGAAGCCTCACAAACAAAAGAGCACACACTGAAGACTTACTTTGCTTTAAGTGTTTCCTCTTGGAAATTCCACTGAGGGTCTTCCACTAGCTGCAGTTCTCGTAAAACACTCCCTGGCTTGTAGGCTGCATTGATCACCATGCTGAGAACCTATTGAGAGACAAAACCGACAAGACTGATGGGTTTAAAAGTAGTTCTTGAGCACACTGAATATGATCCCAGGTGCTGCATAGCTTACAGGTGCCAACTTAGGTTCAAGGCTGCTGCACAGGGTAAGTGCCAGATACAATGAGAAGAGCTCCCAGACTGGATCAATGTGCCAAATATCTTGTAGATGACACATCGACCTGATACGGTGACTGCCTTAAATACTGCCAGCTAACCCCAAAGTTCTCCTGCTAATCAGTATTTTTCTTTGAGATGGGCCCTCTCACCCAAAGCAGATTCTATTCCCTGCATTCATACTTCAATTTAATAAAATATTATAATACTTCTGATGGCTCAACCAGGTACAAAGTCATGTGTACTGTTACACTGAACACTAAAGGGGAAATTCACATACTTGAGGGCAGCAATATGCTTAAGCATCCGAGTGCTGCGTGCCTTGACTGTATTAATGGAATATTACCAAAGTCTGCACAAAAAGAGTTTGCAGGAGGTGTGCCTGAAACCCAGTGTGTGTTCACTCTATACAATAAAACACATGTGCCAGTTCATTTAATCCAGAGCCTCTGAGAATAAAAATGATTCCTACTATTGGCTCAGGGAATCCAAACCTTAATAGTCTACATTTGGCCTAAGGAGATAAATATAAGAAAAACAAATCTCTTAACAGCACCAGACCATGTGTTCAAAGACTCTGCATTGTATGTACATGAATGACCCCACAGTGAGTCCAGATTTGTTTTGATGTAATTCAGCTCTTTACCTAATGCCTGTTCTTAATTCTTTGGGGGACCGCAAATGATTTCAGTACAATGAGCTTTAAGTTACCCCAGCACCCATGAACGTGGTTCATCAGAAATAAAACATTGACTAGGTCATATTGCAAAGAGCAGTATATTTATGTTTTGGGGTGGTTTTTTCCTGTTTTGTTTTGTTTTTTTTTTAATCCAGAAACCTAAGGATTTTCTAGTATTCTGAAAACCTCGTAGGACGAATTATTTGAGGCAAGGTTTTCATGTAATGCCGCATAGTATCATGCGAAATGGCAGTCATGTGAGTTGCCTGGCTAGACAAGTTACTAGAAGCAAAATTTGATTTATCATTGGGCCTTTGGAAATATTACTTGAGCTACTCTTCAAAAAAGTGCAATCAGAGACACCTAAAGCAGCACCTAATAATAGCACTAAGGTCGTCTTCAGCTCTGATCTTCTGTACGTCTCAAAGCACTGTATGAGGAAAAGCAGGACCACACTCCGTTTGCACACACAAGGGGAAACTACAGCCCAGATCTACCCACATCTCTCCAGCTGGTTCCCACCTCATCACACAACCCACTATACTAGTTACTAAGCCATACTGATTCCCAAGAGAACAAAAGTAAGCTTCAGAGTGAGCCCATCCAGTTGCTCGTCTTTTCTTGCCTGCTTTGCACAATAAAGACTGCTGGGACGCTGGTCTCTGCCACAGAAACACAGTTCAAGGCCAGGCTGGATGAGGCTTTGAGCAACCAAGTCTAGTGGGAGGTGTCCTTGCCCATGGCAGGGGGGTTGCAACTAGATGATCTTTAAGGTCCCTTCCAACCTAAACCATTCTATGATTCTATGAAACCAAAGGTGGGTTTTCAAAAAACAAGTGCCTGGCTAGCTCCCATGCTCATTCACAACTCATCAGGTGTGTTCCCCTCTTATTCATCACATCCAGGGAGTTATTGCCCACACAGGGACTTGTTGGGGAAGTTCTCCTTTAACACACTTCTGCACCCACTCTGCTTGCCCGCACGAAATCTGGGAGTAGAAAGCAAGCGTCTCTTGCTGAGGAATTTCCACAAACAGTGCCGTCTTGCTCCTTTATCAGGGTGATGGTGTTTGTATGACTTGTCAGAATAGTCAGGAAATGTGCAAGAAAAGAATATCCAACCCTGCAAATAACAGTTTGGCCATGCTTGGGCATTATCTCAGACACCTAATCAACTCCAGCCCTGCAAAGACACCCACAATACCAGGACTTTTCTCAAAGCTGGCTTGTCATCAGCAGGACTCTCTAAACTTCTAAACTCAGTTTAAAAAAAAGAGAGTTTTGTAAGAACAATCATTTCCCTTTAAGGGAATATTTTTTTTGTTTTTTAAAAAGCTTTGGCTTTTACTCTTCTTGTACCTCAAATAAGTCACTGAGTTTGGCATCCTACCCTACAGCAGGAGTCCATCACTATGTTAACAGTGTTATCTTCTAACAACATTATTGCTTCACATTACACGCTATTAAACACTAGGGAGAAAAAAGAACACATTGTTTCTCATGGACGAATTAACTGTGATTAAAGCAAAAACAGTGAAGAAACCTAGACCAGTTTCCAACTTGCCAGTTTTCCAACTTTCTCTGGAGACGGAAAGTTACTACACCTATACCAGACTGGTAACATTTTGCTCTGATTCACTAAACTCCTTCTGGCTGGAGCACGACCAGTCTGAGATTTTGGTAGTTTATTTTCAGCCCTTGCTATCAGGAATGGTTTGGGTGCAGCCAGTGATGCCTTGGAGCAGAGAGGTGGATTAGACAACACCAGCCTTTGCTGCTATGCATTTATGAGGTTTGATTTTGATATGGCTGAACTTTGGATTTTCAGAGTCAAGTAGGCTGGAGTCACATCAGTGAGCATGAGCACACAGCACCACCACAAGCCTCTAACCAACCTTATAAGCACCTGACACCTTAGCTATAAAGTTTTCCATGTCATAGATTTTCAAGTGCACAAGGACTCTTTCCTGAGCATGTCTAGATGTGTCTGATGCCACCAGGCAGCTCAGAACCTTTCTTCCCATCATAGCTTTTTGGTATTCACACATTTCCCACCTCCCCACCCCTCTTCATTAACAGTCCCAACCCTGGATGAAACCTTCTCAGGAGGTATCAGTGATGAGGTACAGTTTCAAATACTGTTACACCTCTTCTGCTCTTCAAGATCAGCATCCTTGTGAGGAAAAACTAAATTTCCCTCCTCTACCTGAGATGTGAGCCCGTATCTCCTACCTAACAGGAGAGACGCTAACTCCCAGGCTAGCCTCGGGCAGAACAATAAAAAGTTATTTTCCGTGGACCAATGATGTGTCTGTGGGAAAGAGAGAGAAGGGAAAAAAAGGGTCCTTTGGGATTCTTTCATTAGATGATCAAGCATCTAAAAGTGTGCTTTTGTCACAGCCAAGGTTGTAGCACTTAAGTGTTGACATGCTTATGATAGTCCATGACATTTCAAAAATACAGATATCCAGGTCCTAAGTTGGAGGAACTACGACAGATGAGCTAAAGTCCACAGAGCATTCTTGAGGAGGATGTTAGTAAACCCTCTTGCAGAAATGCAGTTTATATCTTTCCAGACTACAGAGGTTTCTGCCATTTCAACACCATATCTGATCACTAATGATAACGCTATCAGCCCAGCTCAATCACACACCTAAGGCTCAGTACAAGCCAATTAATTTTCTGAGCACCATGATTTAATTATGCAAATTTCTCCTAAGAAGTCATGCTGTGCTCCAGAAACTGCAGAGTGCAATGGCCTTCCTTCACAAATGCTGGCTGATTTCTCCTGTTTGCAACAGCTGGACAGTCATATTACCTTTAAGTCCGTTTTTCTTTTTAAATAGAGAAAGAGCAAAGTGTCTTTGTAAGAGCAGTAAGCAATAAGGCTAATTAATCTTTACAACTTATTTCCCTGAGATATGGTGGGTCACAGATCATCTGAAGTCTTAAAAAGACACCTCACATTGTTTTACAATGTTGCCGTGGTAACTTCTTGGCATAGATGGAAGAACTGTTCAGAAGTATTTTTTAGATATTCTGACCCAAGAACTAAATCTAAAGCTGACAATGTGTTTATTGTAATTTAACTTAAAGTTAGCATTTATTACATAGCTTAGCTACTATATAGTCACTATTTTTCAGCCCACATGCAGTTGTTGGATGGCAACAGTTATATCTCCACTGTATTTGGCTCCAAGTTTCAACTTCTTTTCCAAACAAGTATCTCAGGAATGAGATAAGCTTTGCAGCTGATGTTAAACAACCGGCATTGCCAGCTCACTAGCCTCTTGGGGTGAAAGAAACCACAATAAACCACTGGTCTCAGCAGTGACTTGTGCTGGCATCAGGAATAATGAACAGCTAGGCTTTATAAAGAAGTTTGGCACTAGATAGCACAAAAGTTCCTTGTCGCTCACTTAAGGCTTTGCATAAATGCAAGGATACACACAGAGAATTAAAATCAGTATTCTTGATCGTACTACCAAATAAGTTGCAATTGCTCTTAAGATTTTGCCAGAAAATCTTGCTCAAGGGCTGCCATTCTGGAAGGCACCTTAGCATTTTCTTCCCTGCAGAGCTCACAATCTCTGAACCCAGCACTAGGACAAAGCAACTAGGCAGAAATCAGGGGGATGCAATAACAATGCAGAACTCAGCAGAAACGTCTGTTCTGCTGAAAAAAGAGATGTTGCGCAAGAGCAAACCTATCCATGCTGCTTCTCTCCCGACATGTCAGGCAAGAAGAACCCAGACCACTTCAATGTAAGGAAACGTTCCTATTCCATGGTATAAGGGTATCTCCTAATCTTGTTTAATCCAGAGCCAAGCAGTACTGACCCACAGCTACCTCACTATTAGCGTGCAGGCTGGTAGCACTGGTTTGTTTGGAGCTGGATCCCAGATGATGCTTCACTGCATCAGTGATGGAGCTAAGGAAGGGCAAGAATTTGGTGGAAACGAGGTCTGAGGAGCACCATGAACTACAGTTGTGCTGCATTTTTTGATACAGCCCTCATGGCTGAGTGTGAAGGAAGGCAGCGGATGGGGAGCTACTCCCTCAGCACCCAGCCAGGAGCAAGATCTCCCATCACCTGGTGCCAGTGGGAAGAAGACACCTGCTCTCTTCTTGCTTTAGGTAATCCAGGTCAGGGAATGGGGTAAGCCTTGGTTGTTCAGCTGGTTTTAGTCTGGGGCTTCCATCGGTGCCAAACACAGCAGCATCTCCGTCACGGAGAAGCCCACTGTGAACTGGCTGGCAACCAGCACAGATTTTTAACTAGAGCATTTCTAAAGACAGTGAGTTACGACTGGAGACTGGGGTGATTTAAAAAGCTCTCGCCAGACTGCTACTGACTCCGTTTTTTCCTTCGTCGCTGTTGTTTTGAGTTGTCTTTCCCACCCTCCCCCGTGTGTTGCCAAAGTAAAGCCCATGTATAATTTATCTATTCCAGACAAGTTACACTGATGCATAATTTACAATGGCCTGCGATTTTCCTATACAGTGAGAGTGAGATAATTACCATGCATTTGCATTCTTGGGGCCACATCATCAGCAGGTGTAAAGTGAGGCAAAGGCACCAGGCTTGTCACTGAGACTGGGTTCGGAGGGATGGGGACCCCTGTGAGCTCTGCAGATATGCAAAGCCTTATGCCTGTGGTTTTGGGCTGGAGGAGATATGTCCTGCACTGTTCTGATCACTTAGCTCTGCAGTCCTTTTGGGTGCTCTGGCAGCTGCTACAGATCTACATCTTCATGCAGGGATGTCGTCTTTGCCACTTCCTGCCTCCTCCGTGTGCTGGGTACCCCTTATCCTCCCCCCTGCCCATGGTTCTCTGAGCTGCTGAAACCTCTCTAGTCTCGGCAGCAGCTGACAGGAACCAGGTGTTTCCCCCCCTACAGCGACACTCTGAATATCTTCTCTTCACCCCTTCCAGAATTTGGACCTGGTTCCCATGGCCAGAATGAGCTTGAATTTATCTGCAAAGTAACACTGACTAATGCTGGGCCATTGCCATTGTCCTGCTCCTCGGGAAGTCATTCATGTCTCCAAAAGCAAGATGCTCATGTCTCATTGACACTGCTATTTGCTCCTTCAGCAGGTAATTCTGTAAGGAGGCACACCAAGAGAAAATAGCCTTTCTGTAGGAAAACTCAGGTTGATTTACGCAGCCAGTAATTGGTCCCATTTTTGACGAATTTGGCAAAGCTGGTGCAAGTCTACACAGCAAAGCCCTAAGATACTAGGGCAGCACCTGGCAGAAGCTTTGCACTGCTTATCCAAATTCCAGGAGGAAAGAAGGAAGAAACGTGAGTGTTAAGTATTGACTGTGCATGCCTCGCGTTTCCCCCACATTGCTTTTTCATTGCCTGCTTTTCAAGTAGCAGCAGATTGCTAACGTTCCCCATCAGCAAGCCGCTATGAATTTGCTTTCAAACTTGGCAGCTGTCAACTTTTGCTCTCAAACCACTTTATCCTGCTTTCTGCTGAGGGCTGTTTTTGACCTGCCTCTTTGCGAACCCAAGTGTCCCACCTGCAGGGGCAGCTGGATTACAGGGCACTCTTCACAGTCCAGCTTTCAACCATGTGAGACAACCAGAAGTGCTGCTGTGTATAAAGCAGTGCATGTAGGTGATGCGGAAGTGAATGGGGACGTAGGAGTCACTACAGTACAGTACAGAGGCGTTTTCAAAAGTGGTGGGTGATCTGGGAGGAATCTCAGCTTTCAGGTGTTTCTGTTCCAGGCTGGGATTCGTCTCCTTTCAGACAACTGCAAACACCCTGAGCTGGGCACTGAGGGTCTTGCGAATACATCAGACAAATGGAGATCTAGAAGTTCTCATGCCTTTCCACTAAGGGCAGAGCGAGCTCAGATATGGCTTTGTATCCACATCAAGTGGGGTTCATACAGGTACAGATCAGAAAGCTGGAAGATCTGGATTTCTAGAAGACCCAGGTCAAACTGAAATGGTGTCCAAGACACCAGTAGCACCTTACACATTCAACAGTACCATCTTGCTGTCCTTTCCCACCTGTACCCATCTTGCTTCTCATCTGTATATGGACTGCAAGTTGTGGAAAACATTTAAGCTTTGCTTTCAAACAAGCTAGCTTTCCTCTGAGTTCAATAACAAGCACTCACCACTCTGGATTTGGCCCAAAGCAAGCACTGATTTGGTCAAGATGAAACAGATGGTGGTGCTCTGCCATCCCTCCTGTGTAGGATTAACCTGTCCACGTTCAGCAAGAGCTGGGCACACCACAGCTTCCACTCAGCACATTGCACACCCCTCTGCTTGGCCTTCCGTCTTGTTCACTTTGAATCCTGATGGTTTGGGTCCCATCGGACCATAGTCACACACACCCACAAGTGTCACCCACACTGAATCTGCTGGCCCAACAGCATCAATGCTGAGAAACAGGCTGATAGCAACAACCACAGACCTGCTTTGGGGGCGGCTCCAGTCAGAATATTAATTCGCTTGCACAGTAGCCACAGTTAGATGAAAATTGCTCCTGACTAACAGAACTCCCCGTGTTTCAAAAATGCCACCTCTTCCATCAAAACTCACAATGTGTATACCTACCCTCTTTTCCCAGCTTGCAGCTTTGGCTTACGGAAACCACTGCAGAGCTCCGGCGCAATTTTAGGTGCCTTCTTTTCAAATTCTGGGCCTGGCAGCCCATGACCCAAGTTTTCCCCTGAAGTCCCCCCAAAAGATAGCTGAGCCATACCTCTTTGAGGACCAGCACGCACTTGCCAGGCCCGACAGACTGAGGTAGCTCTGCTATTCTGCCTTTGTTTAAATATGGACCTGAGAAGCAGCGGTGGTTGATGTAGAGCTGGGGGCAGCAGTATCTCCCATTGATGGTGCCTGCAAGGAGAAAGTAGCATTGATGTGCATGTAGCACTTTTGTACAATAAATCAAGAGCCCTTCTTCTTCCCCCTACGTGTGGGAAGGAGGGGAGAAGAGTAAAGGAAGCATAAAGAAGTCTTCCCTGGGGTAGGAGGAAAAGAAGCCTCTGCTCCTCAAATTCCTCCAACAGGAGAAAAGCAAGTGCTTTTAAAAGCAACTGATTTGGCTGCACACCCTACCAAAAGGTGAATCGAGAAAGGATTTCATTCATAACATGACCCGAGGCCCTTTCGTAACTCGCATCGCAGATGGACGTGAGTGACTCAGGTGCAACTTGCCAGAAAGGGAACATATTAGTTGCCTCTCACAAATATGGAACCAGCTCAAAATTCAGGTGGAGAGTGCTGCAAACCCCCTGTCCAACCCAGTAAGCACTGCGGCGCCAGTCCCCTGACCCAACATGGATCTACAGAGTTCTCTTCATCTGGGCTAATTACTCTGGGCTCCTTTATAGCCCATGGAGAAAAGTGGGTACTTTCAGATGTGGTTCATGTGGTTACCTCCTTTTTAGTTATCATACCCAAAAAGAGCCTGTTTCTCCCCATTTGATTGTAAGGGGGCCCTGGGATGCTGGCTCAGATGCCAATGTGTGTCCTGCAGTCTGCTGAAATAAAGTGAGTTAAATTCTACCCCTTCTGCAGAGCCCAAGCAATTAACTGGTGGGATATTGCACTCTCAGAGCCTCCTGCCATTGCTAAAGGGGACAAAAATTTGCCTTTAGCAGAAGTAGCTGCCATGCCACACAGTCTTGATGCCAACACAGGGACCCATTAAGTCCTGGTGTAAGTAATTTTAGTGATGCCAATTAAAATGTCGCATCCATCTCCACCAGGGCTTCATTAGTCTGGCTCAAACATCCTTAGCTGAAATGGGCAAGCTACAGGGGAACTCCAATAATCCCAGCAAGACACGACGTTCACACATGGAGGAACAGACCCTCACATGATATACATCAGAGATGGCTCGCACTGTTGGTGGGTCCACACCACCTCACACCCCCTGAGGATGTGGTTCTGTCTCCTCACCCATCTGATAAACTCATTCCTTTTTTGGGGCCATCCCCCTCCACACAGGCAACACGTCCTTGAAATAAGGATCCTGCTGGTCCCGAGCAGCCTTACCTGTTGTGTCTGGCTGAGGAACCGGGCAGAGGTCATGAGGTATTTTCTCAACAGGCACTGTCGACGGTAACCTGTTAAAATAGCAATTTGGTGTATTTAATAGCGTCAGATGCGGCAAAGGGCAGAATCAACCTTCAGGCTGGACCAAGAGATGTGCCAGGACCTGCCTGGACCGAGGAATGGAGATACCTCAAATGCAACCCAGCTTCCACACAGCTTATCATAGCCCAGGGCCTGCATATCGCAGAGGAAGGAGCCAGATTCACCACTCCTCCAAAAATGTACTCTGGTCTGTGACCTTTAGTCCTTCAGGCTGCAAATTTCATGCTTAGGTCCCTTAAATTCTAGTGTCTAGAAACTACAAGGACTAGATAGGGAAATGCCCTCCAGGTACATGTCCATCTTCCATAAGCATCCCCTACCGGCCATCAGACACTGGCTACACTGTCCCAGCTAGAAAAATATTTCCTTTGCAAAGACTTTCTTATATGTTCACAAATGTTTTAGATTTAAAGGAACCCCCTTGCTGACCCTGCTGCACTATCAGGGCAGTACGTAGCAAAGTCACTCAGTTGCTGTGCCTTATCTCTCTGGAAGACCTGATCCCTGTAAAAGTATCACCTTAAATAACAAAGACTTACTGCTTTTCTGGTTGTACAACTGCAATCCTTCTCTTCCTCCGCACTGCAAAAATGAAGCAAGGAAGAAAAAACTAGTTTTGTACCCTTCTGACTTATAAAGTATACTCATAACGCATAAAAAGCTGCATAAATGCACTGACTTTAAAATGACTTTTAACACAATGAAATGGTACTTAATTACTATCGCCATCTTTTCTTGGTATTTTTTAAGTAAGTCACTACATCATTAAAACCTACTTTAAATATGTAATAATACATTTAGTCTTTCATCTGGAATGCTAATATCGTGTTTTATGGGATCAGTATAAAAAAAAATTAAAATAAAAACACAAATATTTTTCCACACAGAAACACATATGGATAAGATTACATTTTACAAGCATGATTACCTCCAGCATAATTTATCCCTAGCTATAAATTGCGATAAGGCTGCATAATGTTGCCATAGCAGTATTCTCCCAAATTAGGCCCCGGCTGCCTGATTTTTAACTTAAGCATATTTAACTCTTCAAAAGCATTGACACATTCTAAAATTTGCCTTTCAGATGTTAATTAATATAAACAGCAAGGCTAATTTTTCATCTGGTGGCTTGAGATCGGGGTTGGATAGATTCTGCGAGGAATAGGAGAACGCCACCAAGCACTCATGAACTGCCTTCAAATGCAAATGGAAAGGAAAGAAATTGCTCTTACTACACATTGGAGACAGGACAAAACACTGCGGGCTTAACTGTGCCGGGAGAGATTTAAATTAAACACTAGGGAAATCTCTGAGCTGGTAAGGGAAGTGAAATAATGGGATAGATACCCTGGGAAGGGGCAGAAACTCCATCACAGGAGGCCAGTAAACATTTCTCAATTTAGATGGAGCAGATCCTGTTTTGGACAGGAAGCACCCGAATGGCCTCTTTATGTCTATTCCACCCTATATTTTATGAGGGCTTTTTTTGCAGTTTGAGGTCCTGGGTCCCTAACTCAGTCAGCTGCCCGAGTGAACCTGGCTCAGCGCAACAAAACCTGGTTTCACTCCCAACAACCCCATTGCAAACCCACAACCCACACTGTGAGACCCCAAACCACGTAAGAGCCTTTCCCAGCACAAGCAATCCCATTTTTAGAGGGACTGATCACACAGACATGCACAAATTGCATAATACCAGTGCTGCAGAGTCTGATCACTAATTAGATTTATTACTCTTTCTTACAGTACACTTACAGCCCAGTTACCAGTCTGATAGTTAGGTTGGTAGTTTCAAAAATTGGGTTATAGAAGAAGACAAACTCCCTGATAAATCCATTGATGTAATATCTATTCTGCTTGAGGTTTCCATGTACTTACAAATAGCTTTATGTGGCGGAGTTAGGTTATACGCATTCGCTTCACACCAGCCAACAGGGAAAATGTCCATAGACTCTACATCAACTATGTACTCTGGAGAGGGCATCTGTAAACCTATAAACACAAATTTATAATGTAATTTAGACATGGGAATACCAAGCTCAGAGCCATTCGAGCATTCATCATGAACCAAGGGAAGCAAATGATGGAACACGTAAAAATAAATCTGCTTCCCTGCATCAAAATCAGGCATCATTTCGTCTTCAATTTTGCACAGAGAGCAGTGATAAGGCTGCTGCATTTACAGTGCAATGTGATTCCAGAGAAAATCCCCATTAAGAGCACAGTAAGGGTGCACAGTGAAGCAGTCAAAAGCCAGTAAGCTTAAATGTGCATGACTTTTCCCAACAAGACGGCCTGATCGTCCCCTTGGTTTTTTGCAGCGTTGCACAAGCAAGTTAGCCAAAGGCCAGTTGGGTGTTTGTTCTTACTGGTCAGAGGGTGCACATGGGCTGTAACAGGATGATAGCTAATGTGATAGGCCTTTATGCTCCAAAGACCCCCTGAAGCTTTTTCAGGTAGTTCTGCCCTTGAGTCATTGTTTTTAAGGCTGGGAGGTGGACACTCTTCTGCCTAGAGGCACCATGGATTCTCCTACACTACAATACCACCTGATCAAGGGTGAGGTGGTATAAAAACCCCAAGTGGGACAGATGCCCTAAGATCTCTGGCAGAATGCTGATTCCAAAATCCTACTGAAAATCTCTGCCTAAAGCAAATCTCTTCCAGTTTGGTTTTTATGTCTCCTCTAGAAGACACTCCCCTGTCTTTGGTTTATGTGGGTCACACCCAAAGCCCATTGCAGCGAACGGAAATATTCCTCCTGGCTTTTGAGTTCTTTTGAAAACAACCCTGGGTCCTGAGTCAAGACACCATTTAATTACTCCAATTCAAGTTCACCTGTGCTGGCACAACCTGGCCAACAACTTCATCCCCTCTGCCATTTCCATCCTAGGACCTACAGCTCCAGCACCAGCATGAGATGATCTCCTAATAAAAGAGACCAAAGGACCAGCAGCTTCCCCCACAGCACCCTCGCCTTTGCATCTCTTCCAGCATCTTTGCCTCCTGCTTAATGCAGCAGCGTTTGACTGTGCACAGCTAGATGACTACGGGGAACTTCCCACTAATGAATGTTCATCAAGGGCTTGCAGTGTAATTGAAACAGTAATTGAACTTTGTGATGGGAATGGCATCGAGGCTGAGACATAGCATTTGGATCAATCTTGTCTCTAGTAATAAACTTGCTGCACACTTGTGCGGTTGTATGAAAACCCAAAGGAAGCAGGAAAATAGGTGCTGGTGCTCACACCGCTGGAGGAAATAATTAGAAAAAACAAAACATGATGTCTGCATAGATTCACAGATGTCTTCATGGCATTTCTCTGAGCCCTGTATTGTGTTCGTGCATTATATATTGAAGATACGGTCTCTCTTTCACTGGGATATGGGGACGGGAAGAGGATGGGATGAAGGCGCATTATACATGAACACATGAGCTGAGCCTCAATGCAAGGTCTCAGCAGCTGGCATTCCCTGCAAAACCATGTCATTCCATGAAAACATACCAAGAGGTCACTGCTCAGCTTGAACCTGATGAAAGCTGCTCTCTCCAGCAGGCAAAACATTTTTGCCTAATGCCACAAATCCAGCAAAGCAACCGATGTGAGAACTGCTGAAGTCAGTGGCAAGACACGCACAAAGTGAGCAAGTCATGGATCGAGCCCTAAACAGGGTTAGAGATCAACACAGTCCCCACTGAAATTACACTATGGGAAAATCCATTGTTTTCATTACTCTGACTGTTCTACAATGTTATTCTGACCTAATAAACAGATCAAATGTACTTTTCTGCTTGCAAACAACAGATGTGACAGGACATCTTTGGTTTTAAAGTTTACAGCTGCAGCTGCCCTGATGAGCAAGGAAGCACCGTAATGTCTGTTCTCCTGCAACACCGCTATTCCTCTTGTAAGACATATTCACAGCTACACTGTCCTCCTGGGCACTGCTTCTTCTCTCTGGCAATTGATAACACTGCCTTCCACTTCCGACACCTTACTGTTTCATTTGGCCTCACTCATGTAAGTGGAAAACAGCTTGTTTGAGACTCATTAGTTTCACTTGCTGCTTTTTATGCTGCCATCCTCCCAGACTAAGTAAGAAATGTCCATGAGGCTTGAGAGATTAAGCAGAAAAAAGAAGAACAGGGAGACTGGGAATAGGGTGAAGAAAACTTCCATGTCCTCCTACAAATCTTGGGCAGAGTAGAGCAGCAACTCCAGAAGACTGTCAAAGGGAAAATTATGGAAAACCTCCCTGAAGAAGTGATTAACAAAAGGGTTTTCCTCAAATTCCTAGGCTGTGCAGAGAGTGCACATTATTACTTGTATAAATTCACACCAGAAAGCTTCAGCTTTAAAATCTAAAATGAACCAGTAAAAATTAACAATGCAGATGATGAGTAATAAAGTAGCAGAAAATGATGGGATGTGCACAGCCTTGGATCAGCCCTCTGCTTCTCTTCCACCACAGGGGAACTATACCGCTGCTCATTAAACGCTTGCCCTGAAGTTTACAGAGTTTTGCTACTGTACAAAGCGTGATTTATTAAGCAATGTTCCCTCATGTCTAACTCGACGCTGCTTAACTACTGCATCCTGGTTTATGGCTGCAGTTTGGGCTGTCAAGCAGCAAAACGGGGAGGGTGACAATGAAAGCTTCAGACGCGCCCATGATAAATGGTGGGACCCGAGGTCTTCAGCGATGGGCTCCCATGGTAGTTGGGGAGTCTTGCTGCTACCAGAATATAAACAAACAGTTAGAAACAATAGTGTATTAATGGAGTCCAAAAAAACATGCCACAGTTCAAGCCACATTTATTTTACAACTCTGCAAGCAGGGTTTTGTGTTGGTTTTTTTTTTTTAATGCCTAGTTTTAGTGTAACACTGTGCATACTGTAGTCATGTATTTCATCAGTCTTTTGCATCTTTTCCTTTTACAACAGATCATTCTATTCCTGGTATTGAGATATAAAACAAGTGTAAAGCATCTATATATCAGAACTCAAAAGACAAGGAGATGCACACAGGGGGAGGGGGGTTATGACAAGTTGTAAAAAACATCCTTTAAAAAATTAAAAGAGTAAAAGGCAGGGAGAAAGAGATGCAGGAGGGGAGTGAGGTGGGAATGAGGTGGCCCTCTCCCTGACTCTATCCAGGGTCTTTGAGGTCTAATTGATGTAGAGACCTAAGAAACAGCACCTCTTATTCACTATAACAGGCAAGAGTTTAGTGAACGACTCCCTTTGACAGTATTACAGCTTGCGGGGGGGGGCAAAAAAAAAGGATTCCCAAACACCATAAAATCTGCATATAAAAGTGAAGGCACCTGGCCGTTTAAGAAGGTGAGTTGCCAAAATGGGTCAGATTTCTTGACTTGATGGGTGTAAATTCGACAACAGCTTTAGTGAGAACTGAATTTCAAACAAGCGTTGATTCCAGCTCTTTAACAAAAATATTTGCCCAGCGTCCAGACCAGGTTGCAGACGAGCTTTAGCTATCACGAGTCAGAAGGCAAACAGTTACCTCAGATGAAAAAAAAACCCAAACCCTCCATTGCACACAGTCTCTACCAAAAGCGAAGATGCAAAGTCGTGCCTGATCTGTACGCTAGAGATAATCAGAGAGGAAACAAACTGCCTGGGGTGACAGCTCTGTGTTAGGGGTGGAGGAGGACAACGCAGCTCTCCTACATAGCCCACCTCTGCTGCATTCGGGCACACGCCTACAGCTCTGCTCTCCTCAGATCTCAGCCGGCCCAAAACAAGGAGACTTAGCAGCAAAGACATGAGAAGCATGAATGACTTGGCCTGCCAAGCTTTAGGTCAGGAGGAATCTCTCTTTAGGTAGCAACTGAGTTATAAATCTCTGAGAATGGGATTTATCATGGAGGTGTCAGGAAAGCCTTGTCTACCATATGATGCTACTTTTGTAGAGCTGAACACCACAGAATATCTCCCCTTCTTATATTTTAGAGCAAGCTGCTAGCACAGATGAGGTACTTCGGGTTACCTGACAATGTTTTTACTAACTCTAAGGGCTTTGATTAGAGACTTTTCCTCTTGTATCAATTGCACTGCCCATTGTCAGATGCTGAAACACTTCTTGGGTTATTATCATCAATGCAGCACAATGCTGAAGGTGATGTGCCAGGTGATGATGAAGCCGTACAGTTAGTATCAATCTGGCTTCCACTGGCTTCCAGCCACAAATCACTGAGAGCTGAGTGTCTTGCAGGGGAAGGAAGGTCACCTTTTGTGCAGATCAGGCTTGAGACTTCATCTCACTTGGGATCTTTACAAGAACCCCTTGTCACAACCCCTGTTCCTCTGTCCCTTCTGGAAATCATGTACGTGACTATGGTTTGTTCTCCCATTAATCCATTCCTACACATTTCACCCTAGGAGGGCCAAAACAAACTTGCATTAATCTCCGAGAACAAGGGTTCATACTGCTTTTGCAGAACCAATCTTGACAGCAGCCCAGACTCAATGCACTTCAACAGAATTACTCATGAGCCACCATACTGACCCATACCTGGGCCATCAGAGAAGATATGGGTGACTCCCTTCCCCCCTCCCACCTCCTGCTACAGAGTTCCCACGGAGCAAGAAGGTGTCTCTGACTTCAGCAAAGGAAAGACCTGCTCTGTTTCCTTTTGGTTCTGCTCGCAGCAGGACAACTGTGCAACCTGGAGCCCAGATCAAGCTTCGTTTCTCCCCATCCCTTTGCCTTATCAAGAGACTGGGAAACCAACAACATGCACTAATCCCTGAGCTGCGGAAGATTACTACATCTTGCTTTCCTTCCAGCTCAGAGACAACATGCCACTGCATTTTCTGGGGTGCACATAGGAAGTTTTTAAGAGATGCTGCTCTTTCCTTAGCCCAATCTCTCAGGGATGCCTTGAAACACCTAGTGGCATCTACCAGAAATGAATAAGCAGAGCTGCACAGCATCTACCCATCAGCATGTGACTGCAGGCCAAAGGGGTGGAGGTATTTTAACATCCCGTCTCCCTGGCAGGGAGACAGGCATGAACCATCATGGCAGCTTAACCAAATGCATTTTATTTTGCAAATGGGAGAGTTCCAGCAAGACGGTGATTTTTGACTGTGTCAGGGCTGGCAGCACGAGGGACTGCCTTATGCATTCATCAAGAGGCACAAGAAAAGATCTTACAGAGGCTGGTGATGAGCAGGACTGTGGGCCACCAGAAGTGCCTTTGATATTTTCATGGCTCTCCAGAAGAAAGCAAAGAAGCGTATTACATTTGTAGTTGATGCTGACCCAATTACTATTGATTTCAGAGGGAAAATGAAGCTCTTACATTCATTGCAGTAGCGGTAGTAGTGAAGTCAGTAGCTTCAAACAACACTGTGTTACCTTGCTGGGTAAAAATTAAACTATACTGTGACAATGATGTATGCTACAACAACTTTACAGTTCATCATAGTCCCCATCAAAACACTTAAATAAACACGGCTTTCTGCTCTTGGTGACTTTAAAAATAATGCTGCTTTTAAAGCAATAATAAGAAGAATCCCTGTGTTGTTCTAAATTATGCTTATTTAAGAAGTCCTTGCCAAGATGAATTGAGAAAGAAAGTCCCAAGAGCAAAACTACATTAAGAATGAGTTCATCTCTACCTCATTTCAAGAAAGGTAAAAATGGAAGTTTTTATATGGTATTATGCTCTGGTAGTTTTGCAGCATTCTCCCAATACTGCTTGTACAGTGGTGGTGTTCTCCATGGGATCATGGTTTCTAAAATCTGTATTATAGAGTTATCGCCTGCAAGAGCTCTCAGGTCAATAAAGGAAATTATACAATCACAGAGAGGAGGGATGTGACCATGTGATGGCCATAGTAAAAACAGCATATATTGCAGATGTTTTATGGACTTAGGTGAAAAAAACGGAGTGAAAGGAAGGAATGAGGTTGCAGGGAGACAGGAGGTCCCATGAAAGCCTGTTGGAAATCACAGTGGAAGTCTCAGCCGCACAAATGAGGCAAACATCCCTTCCCAGGATGGAGGTCTATCATGATGGCAGTGAGGAACTTCCTTCTCTCATCAATGGAGATCATGCTGATAGAGTGCACGTGAATAGGAGGGTGGAAGCTCTTGTGGCTCCCTCATGGAGAAAGCAGGGGAAGATAATTCTTAATAACATATTATTGGTCAACACGTATAAAAAAGAAAGGCTGGAGAAAGCAGTATTTTGCAGAGGATGAAGGACAAAATTAAAAGAGCATTTGAGTGAACAACACAAACACAAGAAGCCTTTAGAACACATACCTTCGAGGTGAAGCCACATTAATCGTCCTTTAACTGAGGTGATAGAAGCGACACATATCTCTGCAGGGTTCCTGGGGTTCACTGCCTCCAGCTTCATGTTCTTAGTAAAGCCACGGCTGAAGGATGTCTGAAAGAGTAAAGGACCAACATTGAAGCATGGCACTGCAGCACTGCATGACTTCAATTAGGCTGTCCCCTAGGAAGCATAATTTAGCATGGTTTGCTTTCCACTGGAAGTGCAGAATACAGTGAAGAACACAAAGGCATCCAGATTCAAAATGGAACCACCCTGGACACCCATATGAAAAAATAATGATGGCAACAAATCGGGAAGCAATGTATTTCATGGTTTACTGCAATCCCTAACTCTCAGAGACTGGGACGAGGTTACTCCACACCAGTTCCAAGCATATTTGAATGCTTGCTAGCAATGCATTTCCTGGCCATTGTTGGTGACAAGATACTATATAGAAGGTTCCCAGCTCTGCTGCACTTAAGCACCTCTCACCTCGCTAGGAGAAACCTTGTAAAGCAAATAACCCATCTTGCCCGAGCCCAGAGAAACTTCTTCACATTTAGTTGCCCAGGCTGACAGAAGCTGGAGACATTTGAGTAACCTATTCAAGTATGTTTTATTTCATGGAGTATTTTAAGCTCGATGTACAAGGTCCTTCTCTGTGGATTTCAGGTACATAAGTTCATGGGTTGCAGCTGGGTGTAGATGGAGTCAGTTGTGTTTACTGATACAGCAGTATCTCTGTTCAATTAAATAGAGCACCAAAGAAGCAGGTCTTTCACGGGTTATCTGAGGCCCTCCCACTCTTCTTCCATGAAGGCAAAGCCAGGCCAGATATTACAGCAAAGATCCCCAAATGACTGGTCATCACCCCAAATAAGAAACATGGGACCAAAATGTGGGCTCATGAGCTTGCAAGAATGCAGCATCCCCCATCGTGCTAAGTGTCTGGCAGCCTGAGAGAAGCAGCAGTTCAAACCACTCAGGTACCACTGCTGTAAGCTAACGTATGCCTTGGCGAACGAACTCCTTCAGTCTCAGGTTTGCCTGCTCATGTGATAGCAGCGGGCCACTGATGAGTCCCTCCTGTTCCTGCCAGAGCCAGGATGGCTCAGCTCTACCATAACAAACCACAGCTCCTGTTTGTAGCCATTGCAGGTCACCCTAAGTGCAGAGGGATGCCAAGACCTTCTCCAAAACCTCGCCCTCAAGACAAGCCTCAAGCTATTCTTCACCTACTTTTACCCTTAATCCTCTGTCCCTTCACTTAAGGTCAGTCCCTTCCCAATATCCCCACCACCACCATCCCTGAAAACACACTAATGCAATACCTGTGGCCATGCCATGGCTTCCTTTCATTGCATTTTCCCCCCCCTCTGTCCCACCCGTTCTGCAACACATCAACTCTGAGTGCTTGCATATCTCTGTTTGCCCACAACAGCACAAAAAGGTTTCCACTCTTGCCTGAGATTTTGGCTAGTACTAATTAGGATGGGTAATAATTGTCACTGACTCAAAACGACACCAATCTCTCATCCAGCAACTGAAAGCCAGACACAAATCCAACCCTTCTGCTATCTGTACAGCACCTAGCACCATGGGCACTTTACCATGGACAATCACAAGGACCTCTTTGTGAGACTAAAAACTTCTGGATTTGGTCTTTTTTTTTTTTTTCCCCATCAATAGGCTTTCCAAGAAAGTGCTGCTAGTCTCAAACATTGCTTGGACTATCACCAGTCTTGCTCAGCACACAGATCAGCCTCACCCTGGCAGTAAAAGCTGCCAGTGGCCAGGACTGCAGAAAAGCAGGGTGAGTTTGTTTAAATGCCTTTTATGTTGCCTAACAAGGTAATGGCATTTATCATCACACCAGTTCCTTTCATTGCAATTCGGAGCTGGAGGCTAATTTATACAGAATCAATGGCAAAACAGTTAGCTGGGAGTTTATTTTACTAAGCATTTGGTCGTGTCAATCCAATTCATAACTGCCTCTCCTTGTTAAATATCCCCCCCGGGGAAACGGTTACAGCATATCCACTTCCAGCACCACGTCTGGCTGCACTAGGTGGAAGATGTGCTTGTAATACAGCTTTTATCAAAGAGCCGCTCACAGCCATGAAACAAATGGACCGACCTGCCAGGGAGGTTGCACAAGCGACAACAGTGAGATTACATCTCTCTGCAGAGAACTGTGTTATCACGAGTGAAAGAATAACAGACACATGTTCATCTGATGAATGTTTCCTTTAAAAAATAAAAAAAGAAGAAAAAAGTGCTTAGACCTGATTTAATCTTCGGAGGATATTACGCAGAGACTATTCTCAAGGCTGCCAGTGTTGAAAGCACAGATCCATTACTTGACAAATCGAAGAGAGATATAAAGAAAAGGGAGGGGAGCTTGCAGAAGCGAAGAAATGCAGCAGTTGTCCCACTCCATCGGTGCAAAGCAGCATCATCCAGCTTCCCTCAGCGCTTTCAGAAATCTTAGTTTAGAGTCCCTCGAGGCAGAGGGTTTTGCACAGGATGGCAGAATAAATGGGGAAAAGAAATCCTAACTCTGGCTGGATCCCCAGGTCAAACTCTGTTGATGATACAGGTCTTCCGAATTCATCAACAAAAAGTGTTCAAATTCATCAACTGACCATCAAAGGTCTGTTCCAAGCCAAGCTGCCCTTGGGCCACCACGGATGAGGAAGACGATTTCACAGGCTCCAACATGTCATGCTAAAACATGGTGACTGTCTTGTGAAACTGCCTCGATTCTGTTTTTCATAAACACCTTGTGCCCCAGTCTCATGACAGCCAAGTACAGTGAAAGGCCATGCAACCCCCAGAAGAACCTGCTTGTTCACCATTCACAACACCACTTAATTTTGCAAACCCTTCTGCACTTATTTTAGGTACCAACACATTTGCAGTGATTGAAATCAGTTGATGGGAGCATGAAGAAGAGCACCAGGTTACTGGAGAAGGCAGAAGGCTACATCTGCCTTTTCCCAAGTGATATCAAGCCACGCCAGACTGTCACTGCCACAAAACAGCCTGCAAAAGACTATTTCCAAAGCTCTGAATCTTGGTGGCCTCCAGTGTAAAAGTGTGCTGCTCACTTTCACATCACCGTTGCTATAGAAAGGAAGCACATGAGGTGTCCCAAAGACCAGAGCATCCATGCAAGTTAATCACTCTTCTCACACTCTGAGCTCAACAGTTTCAACCCTAGCTTTTAAATCCATTTGGTTCAGTTAAGTGTACCTCTTTGGAAGCCAGAGGAAATGCCCAACATGTGACAAGAGTCAGATGATATGCAATTTTTTAAACCAGTTTACTTTTTTATAACAGCACTTGAATCACTTGTAATAGCCAGTGGAGGTCCTTCTCGTGCTAGGTGCTGTACCAAATCAGAGAGGAGATGAAGAGCAGGAAATCTAAATTAATCGGATAAAGACAAGAGTAAGATAGTATTTTTTTCTTTTTCAGGGACGGAGACCCAAAACACTTCTCCAGCTTCCTTCCTTAGACAGACTCATGCTGGTCTGGGGGAACCTCCCAAAGGCTTGCTGCAGCTTTTCTGTGCAAGCAACCATGTTTCACATGGATCGATAGGAGCAATGCAAAGTCAAAAAGAAATCTTACATTTCTAAAGCATAGGTGAGGCGCTGCCTCCGCTCCACACTGCTTCTGGTAGTCTGCCCAGTCAAAGTCCTGGCCAGAGTAACCTGCAAGGTGACAAAACAGAAAGTGCCATCAGCCTCTACTTCACACCAAAGACAGAACATGAAATGTGCCCCATGAGATGACTGTTTGTGTTTCAGCATCCCATCCCACCTCAGTGAACCGTGCAGTATCAGCAGGCAAGTTCTCTGGATGCTCGTTTATACACCAAGGCCAACGCTTCTCCAGCCCCCATGCACACACTTTCTGCATTTTGCTTTGAGAACTCTGGGTCTTCGTTAAAAAGTAGTAAAACGTATTTATTTTCCTTATTCTCCCTTTCCTGTGAGCATCTCCCAGGCTTTAATAGACCAATAACTACCAAGAAGTTCTACCGTCTCCATTTTCCCAGTGGGACTAGTCATGGGCTTCTTTCTCATTCCTGTAGCTATCTAGAAGATGGGGTTATGAAGCTGGACATCAAGTGTCCCTCAGCAGTGGACAGGGAGAGGGCAAGCACACCAGAAGCTGACCCATCCTCTCCCTCAAGGCATGACATAAATTCTCCACTCTCTTCATTGATATGGGTGTACCCTACTTGACTGACTTTCCAGCAGCTCAGCGTACATGAGCTGGATCCCATCACAGTAAGCATGTTATCCAAGGTTGTATGGAAATCTGAAGCAGAGCAGGGAAATGAACGCAGATTTCCCAGCTCCCAGACTAAAGTCTCAGCAACCAGATGATCCCTTCAGCCTCTGCTGCTAGGAAAAAAAGGGAAGTGACACTGATTTACATGAGCATCTCTCAAACAGTCCCATCACAGAGAGACGAAACAGACCTCTGCTCATCCATTCTTCTTACCTGGCTATTTAGGCAATACACTCTTGGGACAGAGAGGCAGTTTTGTATTTGCTTTTCAGTGGGGTTTTTTTTTTCTGCCTCTTAGTTTACATTTTTACAGAGCTTGAAACCAACGAGCACTAATCCTGTCCAGGGCCTTGTGATAGTATTGTCAATAATGTAATAGCATTATTGCAGAACTACTCTCACTGAAAAGTTTCAGGAGTCACCTAAAAGCCGAATTCTTCCCTCATTCTCCCTGCTTGCCATCTTGGCCTGGCCTCATTTTGCAGAACATCCCTTAATGCCTTTTTCATTGATAGTCAAGAAGGGACACTCAATACCAGATGGGAATGAATCGTTTATATCAATGAAAACTGAAATTTTTTGTAGGTGAGAAAGGACTGGTATACTGAGTGAAGTCACCTGTCAGACAGATGGACCTGAAAAAGGAGGTAAGACTTTTCATAATAAGGTCCAAATCATCCTGCTAAAATGCAAGTATCTGGCATAAGATGGACTTTTAATCCTAGTGATCGCATACATGACAAACAAATTGATGAGATAAAGCCTTGAGCAGAGAGGGTCCTAAAAGGTATCTGTCTGTGGGGCATCAAAGCACATAATAATTAGAAAGGTAGAAATAAACACGCACAGAGAAGTAAAAAAAGGCAATTACTTATAAAAAAATGTTCATTTTTCATACAAAAAAAAATCTTTGCACCATTTTTTAACCAATTTCTGCAACAGTATTTTCTTTCTGCTTCTTCTCCATCTCCTTTTTGTTCTCCAGTTATTTGTCTGCCAGATACTTTTCAGTTTCATAAAATTATATGGAAATCAGGAGTAGAAGCACACATCATGTCAGGAGGGGATTCATCCGATCGCATACAGATGTTTGCAGTGGAGACGCCTATAGCTGTGCCTGTCACCCTAAAGAGTCATCAGAGAAACAGGCAGATCTGTCTGTCCTCCTGCAGAAGAGCAGAATTCCCCTGTGAAAGTCCTTCTCGCTCTCCTCTGACTCCAGAAGAAGCTAGGGTGATGGGCTCAGGTGGGGACAGCCACAGCGTCATTGTCTACATTAAATCATCTGGGGTCCACCCCAGTTGCCAGAGCACGTTGCCTTCAGGGACCCAAAAACCCTCCCACACCCTGCACATTCTCTCATCTCCAATTTAAACCCCTCGTGGACAGGTTTTGAATCTTAATTGTAAGAGACACAAAATTTTGGCAGAGTGGATGGAAAAGGTATAAAAACCTGACTGTGTTGTCACCACACAACCACCTGTTGGCTCCATCTCGCACCACTGAAATTGCTGGAAGACCTTTTGCTGTAGACTTCACCATAACTCGCTTCAGCAGCCCAACGAGAATGACTCCAAGAGGAGCATCCTCAGGAACTGGCTTCAAACAAGGCTGGACCTATATATGGCCTTTCCATGGAGCACCACGACATAACCTAACTGTGTACCTCCGTTACCACATGGCATTCACTTACTGTTATCCTTTAAGGCTCAGACCAAGTAATAACGTTCAAAGCTTTGCTTGCGTGATCCACCTGCTGCTCCCCAAACATGTGAAAACTCATTGTGCTTTCTACCTCGATACTCAGCACGGAAGAGCCCAGCAGTTCAATCAGAAGCAAATATAGCAATACAAATGTATTGGAGGTTCTGGAAGTGGCATTTCCTTAGTAAGCCTTACAAATAGGAGCGCTACTGAAATGTTCTTCCCCCTGTTAATAGCTCATCAAAAGGAACAATGGTTGTTAGTCTAAAGGGAAGTGGTCTATAAATCCAGCTCTAATAAATATAAACAGCACTTGTTCAATGTTTATACAGCAGCAGTAAATGGGTATTCATTTTTGGCAGCGTACAGGAAAATACTGCTCTCTATTTCTAGTAGCAAATGTTTGCACCTCCTGTTCATGACTCATCTACTGTATGTTTGGCTTCAACAAAGGCCTGATAGGCAAAAAGGCAAGAGAACAGGTATCAGACAAATAAAGGACTCCAAACCCAAATACCCTAACCTGGCACACTGTTCTGTACAAAAATCAATGAATGTTAAAATCAGAAAACCTCGTCAACCATAAATGAAACAAAAACCCCAAGCCCAGAGTACACCAAAGAAATCCCTTTCAGAAAAAGAAAAAGGACTTCTTCCATTGTTTTCTTTTGCTGTCTGGAAACTTCTTGCCTTGCAATGGGTAGAGTCATTTGGGCAACACTGAATATTGTCAACATATTCTCTGCAAAGGGTGACGTTGGTTGGGAACGTGTGAGCGCTGGGGAAGCAAGAGGCTGGCCAAATCTGCATGCGAGAAGGGGCAATTCTGGACACCCCAGGGCAGGCAGAGCTGTCCGATGATTTGGGTGGAAATGGTGGGATTTCTCCTCCTTCTGCAGACCTGCTGATTAGCAGCCAGATCACATCGCAGCCTTCCTCACATTTGCAGCATTGCAGCCCTCTTGTATCAGTCCTGGTTATTTCTTTACCCAAAGCTGGTATTATTCTGCTCAGAGAAGACTGGCTCCCTCGGAGGGGGGAGGGGGTTGGACGCTTTTTGCTTTCCCTCTGCTTTCCTTTTTCATGGTTTGTGGTTTTTGCTGTTGTTTGGGGTTTTCTTAAAGAAATCATTCCAATGTCTGATTGTATTTTAGTGACTCAAAGAATGCGTCTGTTCATGGAAGAGGTTTTTGACACCAAAGGTGCTCGGATGCAGTTTGGGCATGCAGCCCTCATCCACAGTATAAGAAACACAGCATGCATCTGCTGCTCGCTTTACGCCTGTTTTTAATAGCTTCCCTCCAGGATTTCTGACCCGACAGCAGAAAGCAAACTTTATTTTCATCAGCAGAATGAGGGGAGACTTCCTACACCTTCTCAGGAGCCCAAGTGAAGCCTCATAACTAGGCATCCCACCAGATACCTACTTGCCCCTTAGACTTTCCTGGCCAAGTTGAAAAATACCCATATGATGCATGTTACAGAAACTTCTAAAAATGCTGGCATCTAAAACAGAGTTCACGTGCACTTGACCCATAAAACACCACTTCAGACAGGCTTTGTACCAGCACGGATTGGAATTATTAGGCCATGACCCTGTAAGAGAAATGTCTGGCTTATGGTCTACTTCAGTTAATTAGCCGGCCTGGGGGAAGCTATGTCTGAGTTTGGGGTGGAAAAACCAAAACTTTCCATTTACTTTCATTTTTAGCAACTTTTCTGGCCCATACCAGTGAGTAATTACACAGGCATTATCATGACACCTGGATTTAAGCAGGAGGGAGCTAAAGCATTCGGATCTCATATTTATTTCAGTAAAGGCAACAGAGTCATCATGGATGCACTGTATGCAGCTGAACACGCAGGACTCCAGGACTTTTGTGGGAATTTCAGATTACATGTGCTGAAAAGACATGCTGGATATACATTAGAGGACTCCAAATCTGGTAGGGAACAATCCTTCCCTTCCCTGGGTTTGGCAGCAGCAAGCTTTTTCCAAAATCAAGACAAATCTGTGTGCAAAACATCTTTGTGGGACTTTTTTTGGAGGCATTTCTTTTTCTCCCGAGCAATTGGGAGACATTTTTGGCACGGGGTCAACATCCTGTCCAGCTTCAAAAAAAATCTAAAATTCCAGAGAGCCAACACATTTTGCAAGTGAAGAAATATTGCTAGGGCACCGCAGGTGGTTGTCTGAAATGGCAAGTAATTAACTGCACTGCTACAAAGTTGGGAAATAGCACAGTTGGAGGCTGTTTCTCCTGGCTCTGACCTGAACACTGCTCGCAGTTTGCCCTCGCCTGGGATTTTTGGAGACAGCTAAGGAAATGCCTGCATGCTCCTGGGCAGGTAGCTGTGAGACGTTCAGATTTAGGAGCTTTGCTTGGCCTCGGAGTTGTACCAAGGTGGATGCTACAGGGGAGATGCCTGGTTTGCCTCTGGTATGATATGACTTTCAATGCTCCTTTTGCTCTCTCCACACACAAAGCATTGCCAAGATGTATTTTACAGGAATTCATTAGGCTTTGGTGCCTACAGACTACAGAGCACACAGACATCAATCCACCAGCCAGAGGCATTTGCAGAGAAGTTTGCGGGGTGGTATGAGCCAGAACAGCCCCAGTGACTCAAGACAGCTACTCTAGCTCAAGATACCTCAGGTGATGCTCTGCAGAGGTCAGCATCATGGTTTTAAAGGTAATAATAGCAAGCAAACTTCCTTCAGAGGACACCCACAAATCATCAAGAAGGAATACGAACCCTTGGGAGGTGTGAGATTGACTCCGTTTTTAAGGCACCACTGTATTGGCAAGATCCCTAAGGAATCTGCATGGCAAAGCATCGAGATTTTGTTGGGTTCAGGTCTCAAGTCATCAATGGTCACTTGTAAATAATGATTGTTAAAAACCTAAAAGGTGAAAAAGAAGAAAACAGAATCAGAAATTAAATTTGCTGTAACACTAGGAAGCAGGGAAAGCTGAAACAGTCAGAGTCTGGAATTAAACTACTCCCAAAAATAACCCGCTCTCACATAATACTTTTCATCAAAGTGTTTCTACCAAAGAGATCAAAGCCTGAGTTTTACAGGTGGGTAAACTGAGGCAAAGGAAAGCACCAGGGTTGAGGATCACTTAGTGTGCCCGTAGCTGAGCAGGGACTGGAGATCCTAGAGACCCCACAGCCTTCTTCTCTCTCGCCTTTGAGAGCATGGATTAAATATCCAGCTACCTCCCCCCCATCCAGCTGTTTTATTTCAAAAGTTTCCCAGATGTGCAGGGAAAACAGATACGCATGGAGGGGACACAGGGATAAAAGAGGGATCCCCTTTTTCTGCATGGAAGTAGTAGATAGACGTGCTCATCCCCATCAGATCTAAGTGCACATATAGTCACCCGGTCATGCTTGTCGGACAAAAATGATCCATTAATTACGAACATCCATGAATTTTAAATTTATTTCTTAATGTGTTCTCCAGTCAATGAAGTAACATTCTTGAGTTTTCATAAATGCGGCGGAAATTAGTAAGAGGTGCCTAATCAGGCTCTTTTCTTCCCTCCTTTCTGGGAGCTCACCTTGGTCACTGATGCAGGACAGATATGAAACGGCTCCCTCATATTCACCGCCTCCAGCTTCATCCCCACAGTGAAGAAGTGGTTTCGCAAATCAGCATGGTCCTGCAGGAAGAAACAGGGAAGAGGAACACACAGTGTGTCAGCGCTGCCCACCAAGGAGGGCTTGATACTTTTGAAAATATATTTGAAATGTGTCCATGTGGATTTTGTCATTTAGCTGATTACCAGATTGACTTCCAGCTCCAACTGGGCACTGCTAGTCCTATGCTCTTTTCACGCCAACACAATCACAGAAAGAGAGGGGACAGCCTCAATCCTAGAGGAGAGATCTGCAGAACCAAGCCTATCGTATATAAAGAACAATGTAGGTCCATCGCATCAGCAGTATCTAACTTGAACTTAGCCAAGAAGGAGACTCCACTCACCAAAATAAGAGTCTGTCTGAGAAATGGCTACTTGAAAATCTCTCCCGAGCAGAGCCTCTTCACCTCTGACAGCCACTACTATTTGAGAGCAACCAGAGGTCCAGATATGTCAGGACTCAACCTGAGGTCCGCAATGTAACATACAACATGGGTGAAAGCAGCCCTGGATGGTCCCGATTTGCCCTAATAGATGTCCAGCTCCTGCAGGGCACCAGAATAAGGATCTGGGCTGGCTTCCATGTGCTGCAAGTTGGGAAGGTCTTTTCTCCAGCCAGGAGACCACAGGTGGACCCTCCCCAATGAACTTGGACCCAACACGAGGGCACCGAGAGAACATGTCAGTGGGAAAACATGCAACTGTTTTCAAGTACATGCCCACCACAGCACTTTCACCCAGGATCAAACCTGGCTGCACCCAGAGGGTTGCACGCAGCAGTTGCGGGGATGACAGCAAGATGCAGTCCCAAAACTCAGAAGCAACCCAGGTTCAGCTCCCTGATTTGCCACCAATTTAGTGTTTAATATTGATCAAATTGCTCCATCCCTCAGGATCCCTATCTAACAGGTGTACATGTTGGCATCCTAATTCCAGAGAATGATCACATTTTGTGTTCATTCAACAAAAATGTCCTACAGTATTTCTAAACCAGCTGTGCATTTGCCAATACGAGCATAAAAAGAGATGATGTTATATTTAACACACACATACTGACTCCAAAATACATGCAGAAAGCTTGGTATCGAATACGCTGTTAGCAATGTCACTCCCATCTGCATTCATTGCTGCATGTTGCATTCTTGTTCTAAAATGATTTTCTATCGATCCAAAGTTGTATGTCATTGTGCTCTCTTTTTCCAAGAACTGTCTTCACTTGGAGACTTAACAACTTCTATTCTGGGATCTTACATGCCTGCTGCCGTTAGAGATAAGGATTTTTACAAGCTCCAACCACGGCTAAACGAATTGCTGTTTTCATCTTCACAACCTGCAACGTTATGGAGCCTTTTATGTGAGAACCAAAAAGCAGTCAAAGAAAATCATAATGGATTTAGCCTCACAGCACGAGAAGAATATACTGCTGAGGAAACTGAGGAAAATTTAGCAATAATGGCCCAAAGTCCAATGAGCTAATGGCTAAAGAAGGAGTTGACATACAGGAGTTTGGGTGTCCTGCAGTGTAGCATTGGAACAGGCTGCCCAGGGAGGTGGTGGAGGTGGTGGAATCGCCATCCCTGGAGGTATTTAAAAGACAGATAGACGTGGTGCTGAGGGACATGGTTTAGGGGTGGTTTTGGCATAGGTTTATGGTTGGACTCGATGATCTTGAAGGTCTCTTCCAACCCAAGTGATTCTATGATTCTGTGATTCTATAACCATCAGTCATACTTGTGCTTGCTGGGAGTCACTTCCATACCACTAAAGTTCCAGAGAGACAGGAGATCCATTTCTAGCAGCTTTACACAGCCAACATTTCATTGAATAGAAGTCTGAACCAGGGAAAAGAATCTGGTTCCTCGTACACAGAGGTTGCACAGTACCAAGGATGCATCAGACAGGTTATCAAAATTGCCAACTTTTTTACTGAAAAGGCTTCAGCCGGGAAAAGATGACGGCTGCAAAAATCAGACCTTGCCAGCACAAATCCCCAAAGGCAAAAAGCATCTGGACTGGAGGGCTGCCTCCTCCTGCATGAGGATCCACACCCGGCGCCTCTTAATCCTTAGGGTGAAGTTGTAAAGAAAAGGCGACTTTGCAAAACGTACATCTGGAAGCAAGCTTACGCTGCAGCATCTTCCCATCGAAAATTCCAGGATTCAATTCATGCTTATATACAGCTTCAATACATAATAAGCCAAGATCCACCAAAGTACTTAATCATGTTTATCTTTAAACACGCAAGTAGTTTCATCAACTTTTTAAGTGATTTGTTGACTGAGACCAAAATATATCAAGACCAAATCATATTGCTTCTCATTTTTACTTGAATCATTTTCTTTGGTTCCTCTCCTATTTGTTTTGTCCTTTTCCAAAGGGAAAAAAATAATCAGGTGGGGGGAGGGGGGGAAAGTTAATAACATTTAAAGCTATTTTACTTCAAAAGCATATCCCCTTTTCTCCACACACTATGTACCTTAGGATCAAATCTCCCTTCTCACTCAGCATAGCACGTAAATATCTTCCCCATTAAATTAATAGCAAGAATGAACTCACAAGAGAGTTCATGGGATCTCAGGCATGTCTCCCTTTTGAGGGTCAAAATCCTCTTTGAAGCAGGAACGTACATTTGTTTGGAGAAGGGCTGTGGAAGTAAAAAGCTTGTCTGTGTTAAATGTCATTTTTGAGGTGGAAAAGCTTTCATGGAGAAAAAGCCTTTATATTGTACCTCTCTGGCAAATGGTCAGGGTCTGGATATTTGATCTCTCTCGTATATTTGCTAAAGAGAGGCATCAAAATTTACAGAAGCAGCCTTAGATTTTTGCAGTCACAAAAGGAAAAAAAAGAGCCTGATGCCATTTGCCAGTTCCAGTGCTGGAGTTGCCTCAGCCAGCAGGGAATTACTTAGGATTTGGCATATGCTCCTCTTCAAAACTCCAATTAATTTACATAATTTCTAAGAATAGGTTCCACAGAAGTGAAGGCAAAGCTTTTAATTAGTATTAGACTCAAAGTGATACACTGGATAATGAACTGCTCTCTCCTTCCTTTATTCACATTGACAGGAAAGATGCCTGTTTAATAAAAGCAGCTACAAGGAGAGGACTGAAGGGGTGAGACTTTCCCCTGGTCCCCACCAGGCTCCACAGCCAAGCAAAAGAAATGCCTGAAATTATTATGGGTGGCAGGATTCGACCCTTTACTGTTATTCCACAGCATTCACAGCCACCTATGAGGATGTCACCAGCCGTTATTTTCTAGCAGCTACTCTGAGTGAGTTTTCTTTGAAATGGAGGTGAACAGGCAGAGTATTTTTGACTGGTTGGAGCATTTTATAGCCTCATGCCTAGTGAACCTTTAATCCCACTGGCAGCCAGTGCTTCCCAGGAGCTGACCCACTGACCACTCAGATGTACACCAGCAGATCACCTGTCCTGGCGTTCACAAGCCCTGAGTGGGTGATGGAAATACCCTCTGACTGCTGGAGAGCAGCTGAGTAAGCTGGATTGACAACCCATAAGGATGCAGAAGAGAAGACTAAGTGGGGATCTCATCAATGCTTATCAATATCTAAAGGGCAGGTGTCAAGAGGATGGGGACAGACTCTTCTCCGTGGTGCCCAGTGACAGGACAAGGGGCAACGGGCACAAACTGGAACACAGGACATTCCATCTCAACATGATGAAAAACTTCTTTACTTCGAGGGTGACAGAGAACTGGAACAGGCTGCCCAGAGAGGTGGTGGAGTCTCCTTCTCTGGAGATATTCAAACCCCATCTGAATGCGTTCCTGTGCAAACCCTGCTTTGGCGGGGGGGGGGGACTAGATGGGCTCTGAAGGTCCCCCTCGAACCCCTGCCATTCTGTAAATCTGAGATTCCTTTATAGCAAAGTGAAAAATCATGCCACAGAAACTACAATGAATTAATGTGGTACAAGCACCACGGTCGCTCCTTCAAAGGGTCACAATCTCTAATGTGATCAATTACAGCCCACGTCGGCGCTCACGGGTAATGAACAGAAAATTGCACAACCCTCCACTGAACGTCTGTCACTTACAGCCCCAACCCACTGGCAAAAGCCAGGGCTGTCACAGCTCTCACTACGAACCCCAAGAAGCAATTAAACTCAGCCCCACGCTCCCAGTTTTAGAGCAGTATGCACTTGCAAATTTGCCAGCATGCACAGGCTGCGACCCTCCAGGCCACCTGAAAGGCAGCCCCACTTTGATATGCATCTGCACCATCACCTCCATCTTTGTACGGCATGCGCTTCGGCAACCCTTCTGCAAAAATACCGCCAGGCTTTGCAAGAGCTCCCTGTAACCAGTATCACCTGCTGGGCTGGAAGCTGGAATGTCTGAAGGTCAAAAAACAAGCTAGCAATGGTGCTGGGAGGAGAACCAGACTCCTCATTCCCAACCCTCTTCTTTAGGTACTGAGAGATTTGCATAATTTTCTCCTTCGTAGCTAAGGAGCCACTAGCAGTGCAGGTTTCAAAAACATCAGGTGACTTGGGAGCCTAAATACCATTCCAAAAGAGATCCACAAACAGATTTACAAAAGTATTTGGACTCTTCAGGATGCAGACAGGCTTTAGGGAAGTACCTCTGTGGATGACACGCTGAAGCCCTAATAATAAAGTCACTAAGCACAGGCTTTAGGTCTTGAACTCAAAAAGACATATTTCAAAGTCATCATAGCCATTTGCCCGTTGTGGTGCCTGAACACCTTCCTAAATCTGGCTTTTGAGTATTTCTACTCAACCAATGTCATTTAAGCATAAATAAACTCAAATTTGTCCACACCACAGCAGTGTTCTGGCCACCAAGTGTGGAGCTCGGGTAATTTTAGAGTGCACTGGCTAATGCAGACAGAGTAGGGGGACACGGCTAAGCTGCTTTGCCCACGACATTCAGGGAAGCCGTACTACATACTATAGGCTGTTTGCTCCAGCTGCGTCCACAAACCCAAGGAACGGCATTGCCTTCAGATTGCAAAATGCTCATTTTTAGCCCATTCTGCTCAAGATAGAACACTGGAGTCATCTCATTTTAAACCCAGCAGCTTACACAGTGAGCTGACAAGAGGAAAAGGCTCTGATTTGGACTCTCAATTTTCAAATACTCTAAAACTCAGTGTTCTTTTGGTCCAGGAGAGTCAAAATTCACACCAATTCTAAGACTGCAACTTTGTGCAAAATTCGGAACTCCGTCTGAGTGCTGAAAAGCTGCAAAGATGAGAGGCTGATTAGAAACACTGAGCACTTAATAAATGATTGACCTGAGCCTCCTTTAATCCTCACCAACTGTAACAGTGTGAAATGCTATCGCCTTCAGTCACATCTCTCCTGGTTTACCCTGCTAAAAGACACAGAAGAAGTGGGCCCCATCTGGTATGATTGGAAACATATTATTTGATTCAGTTTTTGTTTTCAAAGAAATCGCTTCCCCCAGTGTTTTCTCTAATTCTCCAAGAAACTGGCTGCTTCTAATAGCCTAATTTTAATCACAAAGCTCGTGTGTGGTAACCAGTCACAAACACAGTAATAGCAGTGGTTAAACTGCCTCTACAGGAATCTGGCATTTGTTTTTTAATTGAAAATAAAAAAAAAAATAAAGAAACTCTCCCAAATGCAATCCTCTGCATTATTTGCAGATGAATCAGTCTTGTTTGCGATTCATCAACTTCCTTTGCTAAACACGAGCAATTTTCCCTAAAACACACTCTCTGCAGGGAGACAAAAATCCCCCGGTAAGACACAATACAAGCAAATTGTCCCTTGGTTTGGCAAGCGCAGGCACGGGAAGACCGAAATGTAGAGCCGTGGGGTGGAATGAAGAGGAAAGGGTGCCGGGAGGGAGGGCTTTAGAGACACCATGAGCCTAAGCATGAGAGCCGGCCATGAACTGCACCTACTAAAGACCCCCTTAAAAACTGCAGATGCTTCTGCCTAGGATCGAATTTAGCCCTACAGATTTTTTTTAAGCTCCTCGTGTTGAACAAAAAAAAAAAATAGTTACCATAGAAACAGCAACATTGCAGAGTAGCCGGTCTAAATCCAAATACACCTTCTCCGTATGGCTCAGCCCGCCGCAGATGGCATTAGGGCAAAGATCCCCTTCCTACGCAGCGCCTGCTTTGATGTGCCTGGGCGGTGGAAGCACGGACAGCAGAGGTAAAAGACATGGATATGCATCCGCTCAAGGGGTTTTTGTGTTTGTTTCTTGTGGGTTTGTTTAACGTCTTACAGCATTCAGGACTGCCACGGCACTCCACCAGCCTTTGCTAAGGAATCCTGGTTGTGTCACACTCATGGGTCCCACTTCACAGGTGGGAAAGTCAAGCGGAACGGAGAAAACACAGGTGGGAACACCAACTTGAGCGCTCAAAGCGAAAGCACCAGTGTCTCTTTTCACACCCCTAAATAAGTACCTCAGCCATGAAGAGGGACTGAGCCTTTATTGGTGTTTATTTGGATTGAGTCTGCCCTCAGTAATGCCACAGCAGTAATCGCTATTGAGAAATCAATGGGAGTTTGTCAGAGGATCAGAATAAATTCAGTGTACGCTGTGGGCTGCAACCACCCTGCAAAACAGCTATGAACCAGAGCTGGCCTTCGTTTTCTTTGGGAAAAAATATGTTTGGACAGACGACTTTTAGGTATTAGCCACCCCCTACATGGGAGCAGACTCTGGTTGTAGGTGCACATCCCTTTCTGTGGAAAACATTGCCGCGCCCAAGGATGCGGGAGGCAAGGATTCAGGTTGTCATGAACAAACTCCCCCACACTGAGCCTGGATGCAGAAAGTAAACTGGATCAGGCCCTTTTGCTAATGTCTCGCCACCCTGAGACACTCCTGGCATGTAACAGAGAAAGAAAACCACATGTGCTAAAAGTATGGCCAAAGGGACAAGGAAGGCTGAGGGACCTGGTTCCCACTCAGCCTTGTTTGCTTTGACTGAACTGTCTCTGGCATTGCTCTTCCAACCCTGGCTTTCATAGGGTGCTGCCAAACAGACCTTCAGGGCAACTCAGACCAGGCTTGACTTCATTCACCTCCTTGGACTGCTCTCCCCACCAGCTTGCTCGCCAAGCCCATAGTCAGGAGGGAGCTGTAGAGAGGTTCTAACTTTTCCCTGGTCCACAGAGGTACCACCAGACTCCACCTCCCCTGAGTGGCATGTTTGATATCAGAGACTTCCTTGCTCCCAAGAGCCATGAAGGCAGCTACGTTTCTAAGGACCTTAGCATCCATAATGATGGTTATTCGGTCTTAGAAAGATAAATGGCTTTCACAAGCTGAGACAACAGTGGGCCAAAAGGCAGATGAACAACAGAGGGATGAGGACATCACGGACATCTCCCAGCCAGGCAAATAGCAGTCAGGGAGAAGGGCTGGTGAGTGCTACGGATGGGGAAGAACAGATGGAGTATAAATAATCTGGCAGCCTACAAACAACATGGCGACTCGCGGGTTATTAAAGCACAGCGTGCGCAATGAGGGCCAGCCAAGCCATCGGTGCGTGAAGGGGCTGGGGATTGCTTATGTTGGGATTTGGCTTCCAAGTGAAACCAAAAGCACGTCTGTTTTAAGCTACTGCATCCACATGTGCCCATCTATTAGGGGGGGCTGAAGACAGAAAAACCCTGTTGGACTTCAAATCTATTCATCCACCCAGGTCAGGATTGTCTCTGAGCAGAAAGTAACCCTTGGGTTTCCCTATCTTACACTTAAACTCCTCCAGAATAGCAAATAATGGAAGAAAACACCCTAAAACATCCAAAGGGTTTATTAACTTCTGAGAGATGTTGTCCTCTTTTTAAAAACTAATTGAAGTCTTGGAGAAATAGTCCATCTTACTCTCATAATTAAAATGCATGATTCATCTGATGGAAAAATTGTATTTTAGAGTGGGAAGGAGTCTGGTTTAGTATTTGTCTTTACCCTCCTGAGTGTTGAACTAGAACCACCACGCCATTCTGAATTTCTGGGGGCAGCTCATGCCTGGTGGTACCTCTATCACTCTCCTTAGAAGAGATTTGTCCCAACTGATTCCTTCCATGCCATTAGTCTTATTAATTAATACCTTTACTGCTCACAGGAAATATCCAAAAGCTCCAGTTAGAAATAGGGGCACACTGGGCTGAGCGTAGCGTACAGGGGTTTTTTGCCAGAGAGAGAACATTTTCAAGCCATAAAAAAACAACGACTTTAGGGAAGGAGAACCAGAGGGTGGAGACAACAGGAATGGGACGAAAGGCTATAAATCAGGAATTGCCACCTGTCTTAGATAACACCTCTCCCCTCCCAAGCATCTGTGCTCTTCAAGCAGATGATAACAGAGTTTGGGTGAGGGATGTGGCTAGTGACAGCTCCATCCAAAATAGTCATCAGGACCCACTTCACAGCAATTGAAGGGAATTGGGAATAGGATGCCCGTGTGCAACATCTGTGGAAAGATGATGAGCACCCCAAATCCTGGGTAGGATTTACTTGCCCAAACAGAGCTGTCTGGGTCGAGCTGAAAGGCACCTGAGGATCCACAATATCTACATGGGACCCACAGATATGGCACAGGAGACCAGGGGAAGCACAATGGAATGTCAGAGAAGATCCCAGGGATGCTATCTGCCTCTCTCTAGGAAACTAGATCCCATGATCTGTCTCCAGCATTCATCGTACCCAAGCTACAGGGCTTTAACTCTAAAAAATGCATTGATTCATAATATTAGGGCTAGAGGGTGCTGTGTTTGGAGTCTGGCTCCCTGATGCAAGGCTGTCTCTTAGAAATCACCACCGATGCCACCACAGAAGCAAACCACTGATATTGTCACACTTAACCTGAAATCAGGCCCTAGTAACAGTCCAGCCACCCTTATTCATACTCAAAGCCCTGTCCATTTTCTCAGGTGTCCTCTGAACAATTTATGATGCTAAACTAGTCAAACAGCCTTGAAAATCCTGTCTGTATTTAGTTTTCTTTAAGGATCAATATGTTTTCTGAAAAGAACAGAATGACAAAATAGCGGGTGTGTTGCAAAAAGCTTTTGTGAAGAAAAAACTTATTCCAGGAGGTGCAGTTTGCAAAACACTATGTTTAGTAACTATGTAATAGCAGCATTTTCTGGCAGTTGAACATCACACTCCTTCTGAAAGGATCCTAAAGGATTTTACAAACACTTTCAACATATGGCCAAGTAAAATACCACCAGGGAAAAAAAAAAAAAAAGAATATCTGTTTGAAGCTTTCCCCCTGATTTTTTGTCACCAGCTCCTGTGGTCTGGTGGCTGGTGTCCTCTCATAGAATCATCTAGGTTGGAAGGGACCTTTAAGATCATCGAGTTCAACCATCAACCTAACGCTGCCGAGATTACCACTAAACCATGTCCCTCAGCACCACGTCTACCCAGCTTTTAAATACCTCCAGGGATGGTGATTCCACCACTTCCCGTGGCAGTTTGTTCCAGTGTTTGATAGCCCTTTTTGTGAAGAAATTTTTCTTAATACCCAGTCTAAACCTCCCCTGGCATGACTTGAAGCCATTTCCTCTTGTCCTCTCTCCTTGGATGCCAGGAGGAGATCAAGGCTGTGCTTTTGCAAAGGATATTTGGATCTGCTGCCAAAGACCACCACAAACAGCTTCATCTCTGCCACGTTGCTGAACATTGACAATTCAGGCTCATATCCATGCATGTGAGGTCTCAGGCAGAACCCAACCCTATTACACCAAACCCAAAGAACATCACCACCGACAGTAATGATGGACCAACAGACCCATCAGAGGAGCCACTTCTTCCACCACAAATCTGGACCCGCCTTCCCATCACCACCACCTGGACCAGCTTCATGGCGCATTAGTGACATTGCCCACAGTTGTGCACAGCTCAAGGGACAGTAGCAATTTAAGTCGTAATCCAGCCAAACATACACACAATCACCCTGGGGACCATTCATGTCTGTGGAGCAAGCACACACTTCCGCTCTCCTCATTGATGGATTTCTGTAGGGAAATGTGGAAAACACAGAATATAATTGCTCGGTGTGCAGTTTACCATGTCCGCCAAAGTAAACATTTCCAGCTTTCCAGAAGATCTTTAACAGTTGCCAGCTGTCAAACCCTATGTTTTATATCTCATCTAACACATGACAGCTACAGTAGCATGGAGCCCCAGGCATCATGTAGATACATTAGTTCTGTGCTGGTTTTGCAAAAAATGTTTAAAAAAAAAAAAAGACACCTTTGGATTCAACACTTTTTGCTGGGATCTGGGATTCTCCTTGAAGGTTCCACATGCAAATATTGGCTTATCTTGTAAGATCAGACAACTGTACTTTCATATAGTCTCCTAAAGTCTTTCCTAGTCATTACTACAGTAAGACATGCTCACAGGCATGGACAAGCTCTCATATTTTCCTCCTTAATTAACAGGCACAAGATGGGGTCAATTTCACTTAAACAGGCAGAATAAAGTGATGCCCACACTCAAATCATTTGTTCAGCCTCCTGCTTTCCCAACATTAGAACCAGGGGCTTAGATAACACCAGACAGTGAATTCAGCTCCCCTTGCACTCAGCTTTCACATTTCAAAGAAGCCCTATCAACCTAATCCTGCCTTTTTGTCACATTTGGCCCCAAAGTAATTCTCCTCTTGGGCCATTCAAGCATTCCAATGTTTTACATTGTCTTCTAAGAGGAACATCTTTGTAAGCTCCAACCGCATGGCACAGCAACTGGGATTTGCTGAGTTTAAATTATCATGCAATAATTAAAATAAGCGGGTATAAGTCTGGCATGCTGAGAAGAGGCAGCAAAACAGCTGTTAGTTATAAACTTTTTAAAAGAAAGGATGTTTTATGAGCCTCATCAGAAATATTCTTCACTCTTTCATATAGACAAGAATAAAATTTACACATTAGGCATTCCCTATTGTGATTTAATCCCTGCCCCACACAATGCATTTTTGATCTTGAAACTGCAAATGCAAACTTTAATAGAGTTGGCAGATTGAAGCATTGCATGAAATAAATGGCAGAGAATCAAAACTCGTCGCACGCCACCTCCCACCACAACACAGGGCTTCTCAAACCCACGTTCGTGCCGAAAGCCAACACACAACCCTTCCCACTTCCCCCAGCCTAGCAGAGCTTTCACATCACAAGCAAATGAGCCGCTGCCTGGGCCATTAGCAAAGCATTGCCAAATTAATGTTGCTAATTCAAGTGCATCTCAGCTGGGCAAGCATCCTGGATTCCTCATGGGAAGCTGGTGGCACGTTCCTGCAGAAAGGGTGAAGGTGGCACTGGGGTTTCGTGGCACGCCAGCCAGGATGGGGCACACTGAGTGCCTTCTTCCTATTGCGTGGGTGTTATGGGGTGCCCCACTGCAATGTTGGTTACGGGCAGGGAAGGAACCTACAGGGTCCTCAGGCTGGATGAGCCAGGAACAATGACTGGGAGGGCACCATGGTCCACCAGGTCCCCAACCAGAAGGTGACACGGGAGACAGCACCAGAGACAGGGCACGCACCTCCCTGAGCATCCTCCCGCAGCCATGCTGCCCATCGCACTGCAGCGAGGATGTAACCGTTAGAAACCAGACAGGCACAGCTAGAAATGAGGATTATCTGGAGCCGTCATGATTAATAGCAGTGCAGATTTGGACGGGAAATTAAAGCTGGTGCCTCAGGGCCGAAGCACATCTCTAACTATTAAAAACCAGAGTGAGAAGGGGGAAAAAAAATTTAAAAAATGATGTGGGAGTAAAATTATCTCCCACTTCCACTACAGGTCCCTGAAGGAGGTTTTTCTGCCTTGTGGCTTATGATCAAATGAAAATTTTGGTGTAAGTCTCACAGAAAGCTGGCTAGTTGATGGCAGCTTTCATATTCGTACCTCTACATTTTCATAGTTGTATACAACCTTAGACTTTTGCACGGGTCTAACAGAGTAAGACATATTAAAAATAACATTGGAGAAATCAGCGCTGCTCACCCCAGCCCCTGGAAAACACTGACTGCAAGAAATCAGTTCCCAGAATGGAAAGTCCACACATAAAACTGCATTTTATACAAACATCTCACTTGTGACCTTTCACAGTGATGTATTAGAGCAATGGCCTTTCCGGCAAAAGTCTAACATAAGCCGCTAAACACTGCATATTTATTCATCGCGGGTTCTGTAAGTGAAGGAAAAATGTGTATCTTTTACCTTGAACACTTCCATTGGAAGAGGAAAATTTGCTGCATCATTAAGGGATTTTTCCAAAGCGCATTTCCACTCAGATATAGTCTTCAGAGAATAGATATCTAAAGCGATGACAACAGGAAAAACAACAAAACCAAGAGGTGACTGCTTGGGGAATCAAACATTTTTGAAAGACTTAAGTTCCAATGTCATATAAATGGATAGTACAAGTGAAATGAACAGTGTGTATATTCCAAGCTGTATGGCGTGGATAAATTCAACACAAAAGCAACTAGCAGAGGCCCATTTGAGGGAGATTGTGTTTTATGTCCTGGAGTAAAACTCAGAAAAATACATGTCCTTCATTTTCTGCTGAAGAAACAAGAATTGTACTATCTCATTACTTGAAAATAACAAAAACTCCCCTTTGGTTTTCAATTCTCAAAATACCCGATGTTTTCCAGTTTGAGGAGCCTCAGGTCTTCAGCCAGTATTAGTTACATATGAACAAAGGCAGAAATACCTTTACCAAGGCTTCTGTTCGTTGGAAAGTGGAGGTTTTATTATCTTTTACTGCAGGGTTGGGGTCTTTTTGCAGTGGGTGGGTGTAGGTGTGGGAAGGAATATTTCAGGTAGATCTCTACTCAGACTCATTTTTTGGTACCACACTCACACCAGACTATCACACCAGTCCAAAGACTTACACTTATGAATTTTCATCATTACACTTTTAGGCAACATCTTTGTGCAGATTCACATTGCTTTCATAGAGTTTCTTTAAATAGGTTTAATATTATTAAATCATTAGATTAACAAGCCCTTTATGGTTCAGTGCAATGAAATGCCTATGAATCATCAGAGGAAACAATGTAGGAAACAATACTATGATGATGAACATTATATTGGATTTACTTCTGCCCTAGAAAACATATTGTTATCCTGCACATAACAAGTTATTGCAGAACATTCATATCAAGGTCTTAAAGAGACAAGATAGGTAGACAGATTGCGACAATTATTAAAATGGAAATGAACATTTACTCAATAATAAACTTGAACCTTGATACAGAGTGAACAGCGTGGAGCTTCTCTTTTGTCAGTTTGGCTTCACACACTTACATCACAGTTCAATTTGGCCCAATTTGCATTTAAATTCTGTAGATCTAATAACCGTATATATTTACTAGCTAGCAAAGATTTACTGCTGTATCTTACAATTCTGAAGGAGGAAATAAAAAATATGTATAAAAAAAGGAATTGGCAAGCACTGTTTTCACCTAGCACTGACAGTACAAGGGAATTTTATGCTCTGATCTCAACAGATTTAAGACCTTATCAAAATAGGATTTGCAGAATCACTCACTGGAAGTGGATGTATTTATACTTCCACTATATCAAACCTCGCTACTTCAGAACCGACATCAAGGATATGCATATGAATTTAAACACACTTAAAGGGGAATGTTAACCTTTCAGGGCAGTATTTTTAATTCCTAAAATGTCTGGTTATTAATGGGAATATACATTTCAAGTCTTTGTTTACAGCATGTGCAGTGGTCACAAGTGTTAAGAAGTGCACTCTTTTACCTAATTGTTCATTATTTTATAGCCTTGTTGCTCTAGTTCTCCCTTATTCACAGGAGCTCTGATCAGCTGGAAGTGCAGGGAGGGAAACCACTCACCTTGTTTCTTCCTTTTTCGTTTAAATGATGCCAAACAGGGAATTACTCAATACCCAATTTTTTTTGCCCCAAGCTGCAGCCAGCCTGTTGTTTCAACTAACAAAAAGTCTGAGTTTCAGAAAACCCTGCTGGACGCTCCCCTGCTCCCCGGACAAAGCAAGCTGAAAACAGATCCTCATTTTCTACCGTGATGGCAGTGAAGCAGAGAAAAGAAGAAGAAAGTGCCATTTTGGGCAACTTTGCCCAAAATCAGTGAAAACAAGCAGCAACTTATTTGGGCAGCGTCAACAAACTTCGAGAGATAAAGACAACTCCAATGATTTCAATAACCAGCAAGCAGTATCATATGCACATTTAATTAGCGGCCGCGAGCGTATGCTGGCAAGTATTGGGACACTAAATCGCACAGTTAAAAGAGCATAAAGCATTTCCTTTAAATGATAGGGTTGCAGGTAATTGAACAAAGTGTACTGTGTCAATTTGTATTTAGGTTAACAAGGAGAGAGCAATTAAAATGACTGCCAATTTGTCTTTAAATAGAAAGTCACATAAAACGAGACGATCTCTTCCTCCATACGCGGTTGAGGCAAGACCATCAGTGGCACCATGTCAAGCAGTCAGTGTCAATTTGCACTAGCAAGGTGGCTTATTTTGGATTCGGATATACATCTGAGGGGAAAAACATGCTATGACCCCTTTGCCTCAGTTAAAAAGGCTCACAAGACATACAAAGCCCCTGAAAGTTGCCATTTGGAGAAGGCAGCCAGGATGCTATTTCCAAAGGACCCTCTTGCACTTTTTTGTACGTTAAGTGGGTGCTAGGATGTGGATGGCGTCAGAAAAAACCACAAAATACTGTAGACATTTGGAGCCATGGGAACTCCTTCATATGAGATGCTCTGCACCTTGACCAACTGACCTTAAACTGCTGTGGGGAGGTGGAACCCAACCTGGCAGGTCTCAGAGGTGGATCAACACAGAAAAACCACAGCCCACATGCAAAGGGAAATAAAGCTGAAGGTGCATATGCAGCATCCCAGTCAAGGGTAGGCAAAGCACTGTAACAATAACTGATGTGTAACTGAACATCCTCATTTGGCACTGTCTGAACACGCAGCCCAGTTTGGGAGGAGCTGCATGTCCTCAGCATCTCTTCACACGAGATTCACAACAGCTTTGATACAGACTCTAAGGCTGTTCCATTTATCAACAAAGAAGTCACCCCAGCTGGCTTCAGATTTTCAAGTTAGACAACCAGGTCTGTGTTCATTGCTTTCAACCACCTTGAGTGGAAAAAATAGGCTTATGAAGGTGTCGTTTCACCTGAACTATGTTAGACATGTCTTAGGCATCCCCTTTTCTCCACTGATCAGAAAGAGAAAGCAATAGCTCACGTTGAACTGTCTTTTGGATGCCTACACTATGGCAGATGAATTTTATCCCTAATGTGTAAAAAGCCAACATGCTGCCCACACACTCTCACTGAGAGACACTGCCCCACTGTCTCTCCTAAGAAGGTCACACTAGGTCTTTCACACAACAAAGGTCTTTCCAGTCCAAATCCTATTTACTACAGAAGTCACCAGGAGGGATGTAAGCAGGCAAGAATGTGTCCCTGGCACACTCTCCTGGCCTGGTATCCTTAGGAAATTGCATCCTTTGACAGTTCATAGTTTAGTAGCTTCATCCCTGAGTTTCTTTCGAGCTCTCGGCTCCCAGCATCTCATCCCAACAACTCACTACTGCTTGCCTGCCTGCTTGCTCTGAGATTACTTTTGCAGACTCCTTAATTTGAAACAGATCCCCTTGGACCAGCCACTTGGCTTCTTCCTTCTTCTTTCTTTCTCTGGGTTAATGTGTCATACGCTTTATTCATCCATTGTGCTCTATGAACGTGCTGATGTCAGGTGGACATCAAATGGCTGATATAGTCCACTATGTCAGAAGTAGAAAAACCAGCATTCCTGCCCCCGGAAACTTTTCAGATTCCCATTTCTGACTGGTTGCTCCTTGACGTGCAGAGCCTGACAACTGGGTAGACCAGAAGGGGGAACCAAAGAAAGGTTCTTTGGGGCAGTGTTCAGGAGAGGGCTTGTGAGACAATGGAAGGGTTCACACCCAAAGGGGTTTTTTCCTCAGAAAACTCAGAACAGACACCCAACTTTAGGAGATGTAAAGTGACAACCATCTATTTAAGTCAATGGAAGTCAGGAGGAAGATCTGGGCATTGAATTCATTAACAGGATGTTCACTAAAAAGTGAATGACCACAGAAATGCCAAGGAGAGGAAACAGGTATGAGATGAAGACAGATGAGAACAAGAGAAAGAAATTTTAAAAGCAGTTACATCAAGGAGAGGGGAGAAGAAACATAAACATCTTGAGCAAAAAAAGAGTCCAATAACAGGTTTGGAGACACGACAACTGGACAAATGAAAAGAAAAACAAAGGCAGGGGTGGGGAATTCATAGGGAAGGAAGCACAAGTGGATAAAAAGAGGAAAGAGTAGAAAGAGAATGGAATAAACAAAGAGGAAGCACAAATCTTGTTTGGGCCATTTCTGTATTGATTCACCAAACCTATACAGGCCAAGAGGGTTCAAACACAGTCAATCAAAAAGTGTTTCTCTGGAGCACAAACAGTCTGTAAAATAACTGAGTGATATTCATGCTCTCCGGCATTCACATCTAATTTAGAAGTGATGGGGAACATTGATTCCTACCTATCAATGAAGAAAACACATGCTTCCAGAAAGCATTTGAGACCCCAATTTAGACTGAAGACCCAGACAAACTCGTGAACACAACCGCATGTATCGGGGTAACCACTCTGTGTCAGGTATGATGGAGAGAAGTCACATCAAAAACAGCTACCCAAAGGAGGGTTACCTTTCTCCTATCATCTGACACCCGTGGGAATACTTCACCCACGGCACAAGTAAAATAAGGCATGGACTCAGACAGGTTGTTCACCTACAGAGGAAAAGGTAGAACAGGTCTGCTGGGCTAAAACCTGTGCATTAACCAAGAAAGCACCTCATCTCTCAAGGGAAACAGTAACCCTGGGGCATCCAGCTTGGAGGTGCAGACAGCTAGCAAATGGGGTCCATGCTCCACAGGACTTGGCAAACAGCTTTGTGGCCCCAACACAAGCCAGAGCTTTACAAAAAATACAGACACTGCACACTTTCTGCCCTGACTAAGACCACACATGCCACAGTGGTCATGTTCAACCAGATCCCCAACACCAAGAGAAATCAAGTCAACCAGCGTGACTCAACTAACTCAGCCAAGTCAAGTCAGACTAACACAGAGCCAAATGCCCTGAACAAGACAGAAAACAAATTACCCAGAAACTTTCATAAAATTTTGATCAATATTATTGGTGCCCTGCAAGCGAATGCCTCTGCAAGCGGTTCTGCAGGAGGCTTCAAGCAGCCCATGGTCCCTGCTGTGTACTGTGGTTCCTAGCCCTTATCCTGCTTGCTAAGCTTTAGTAATGCTTAGTTTTCCCCTACACTCAGCCTTGTACTCCTTCTTGTCCTGCTGGTTTGACACTGCTCCTTTTGCCAAACCCAGTCCCACCATTTGGACTCTGATTCCAGCTAACCCCTAAACTTTGCTCTGGCCCAGCCTGCTTGTGGCTGGCTCCCATCCCTCGAACTTCTCCCACCCCTGGATTTGTGACTTCCAGTTTCTGACCTCAGATTGGTTTACCTGCAGTCCCTATCTCTCTCCATCCAAAGTGGCCTGAACACTAAACTCAAATCTAGAGAGTTTCTTCTCCAAGTTGCAATCTCCTGATGCTGAACCTGTTCTGACATACTTGGAAAGGCTTCACTGCCTTGAGAAAATGCAGGACAAAATTTGAAAGACCTCATATACCCTTACTCAAAGGAGTATTTTCTTTCCTTCTAGCAACAGACACCCCAAAACCCCTTGGTGGGCAGGATGACAAGGGCAGGCAGACAAACCCAGGACCCTCACTGCACCTTCTGACCGGTCACACACAAGGCAGGTCTCACTCGGCAGATGTACAGCAATGTTACAGCAGAATATGAAAGACGTGTGTTAGAGTGACCATGAGGGTCCCAAAACACTTTTTTTCAGCCCCAGGAAATGTCACAGGGGCCTACTTCTACCCAAGAGAAATGTGTGTGGCCATGGAAAGACAAATGGGCAAGAGGTGAGGGGAAAGCAAACGGAGCCTTGTATACGCTGGGAGGTGTCACCTAGGACTTGATTGGGACAGCAGAAGACTGGTTCCCAGTGAGGCCTCCACCAGAATGCCTACAGCATGGCCAGGAAGACCTGGCCACTGAAACCAGCTGGGCAAGCAGGCACATCCTTGGACTATCCCCATCAGCTCTGCTTCTTGGGGGAAACTGCATGAAACTGCTTTTACTGGACACTGCTTACTTCCAGGAGTGAACTAAGCTAAACTCAATTTATTGAGTGAATTTAATACAGTTTACCTGACCCACTTTGAACCCAAATTAGATGGCTCTCGCACGCCATCTGTGTTATCACTAGAAACTCCTGTCAAAGCAATGTGAATGCTGGAGAAGAAGAAATGGGTTGCACGAGTATCTCAAAACATCAGTAAATGTTACAAAGGGAGACAGTATTTTTAGGAGGCTCTTTACCTGCAGGTGGGTCCATTCTGTATTTATTCTCTTGACACCAACCGACTGGTCGAAGTCTGCAATCCAAGTAAAACAACCACTGGTCATAGGATTCAGTCTCCTCCAATCCCACATAGCGAAGGCGTAATCTTCCTCCAACATTTTCAACCACACTAACTATCCAGTACTGAAAGGGATTCTGGGAATCCTGCAGCTCTATTAAGGAATCAACTGTAATGAGGTCTACAGGGTTTTTTCCTCGCAGAGGCTGTTTGAATAGAAGCAAAACTCCTTATTTTAAACTTTATTTGAAGACTTCTCAAGGAAACAGATGACAGCAGAAGATTATTTTTGTTTTTCACACCATCATCCAAGCGATCAGCAAACAGTCTGTTCTTCTTCTATTTTACCCAATGTCTTCCAAGTGCAAATTCAGAAGTAAAACAGAAAACAACAGTTGTGCTAATTTCTCAACCGACATCATCAACAACAACAAAAAAAAGAATAATAAAAGGTGGAACAGCTCATAAGGCACATCCACTTAGGATGCTCCTGAACAACTCAATGTCCAGTTATACTGGAGGATCTCAAACCAAATTCTCATTGATTGCAGCTGATAAGAACCAATCACAGGACTGGACACTGGCATCTACCCAAAAGGTGACTACTTTGGGCATGACCCTGGACTTGCCCTCTGTGCACTGATCTTTCCCACCAAAGGCTTTATCTCATTCCTACTGGCACGCAGAGCAAATTATTCCCCACAGCCATGGATGCAAGAGTCTATGGTGGTCACTCCAAAGCCAATGGCAGGTTCCCACCAGCTTAAATGGTCTTGGGATCAAAGCCCAAGGCACACAGGATTTGCTGGGTCAAGCCACCATTCCCGAGAAACACCAGTGACAGGTTATTTGCTCACACACGGTATTTTCTGTCATCCCAGTTTTGCAACCATTTACACATGTGCTTAACTTTACACCTGCAAAGCTGCCAACTGCAGGCTTTAAAAAAACATGAGACGCTTTGCAGAACGATACCTTTGGGGCTCAGTGTTTTTGTTTTGTGATTGTGAGCATCTCTGTGTTGTGCAGCTTTTCTCCACTACCGTAACGGTTAGATTTCTTCTTTTTTATTAAGTGCAAGTTCCAATTCATATGCAACTTCTCGATTCCGGGGCTTTAAGAGCAGCACTAAAAATACCCCAAGAGTTGGGAGCACTGACCCCCAAAGGAGATGCTAAGCACAGGCAAAATATATTAAAAACAAGGACTTTTTTTCCCCCTGTGTCTGTCCCGCTTCTACTTAAATAAACCTTTCACAGTATTTTTTAGAATATTAATTCTGTAAATCAGAGTCAGCCCAGGATGGTTCTCTCTAAGAGAAAAAAAAAAGAGGAAAAGCCTTATTTTTAAAAAAATTCCCTTTCCTATTGAATTTTGAAAACATTCAAAATTTTGAAATGCAACTGATTGTCATCAGTTTTCATCGTCTCTCTTAATCCAAAAATGCAAGCAACAGAATGAGAATTTGGTAAAAAATGTAATTAAAATTAACTAAAAGCTTAACACATGTACAGTTTTAACCAGCTCTGTGATTAATAGATATTTCTCAGAACAATGTATTTGCCATTATAAGCCACTCCTCTACAGTGTTAGCTACAAGCACCTGTATAATCTCTTCAAATATTATTTCATGGTAAAATGCAGTGTCAGAATTAATAATATAATAGAAATCTACTTTAATGGGTTTTTTCCTCTCATACAACCGCTTCATTGCAACAAACCATTCTTTAATATGAAACGATGGCGTAATGATTTAACTTATTATAATAAATCCCTGGCTGTATAAAAGCGAATATTGCTTCTCTGATTTGTGTGCTAAATTTTAAGCCAATGGGTTGTCACTTACCCCTGAGAATTGAATGGCTAAGATTAATAATTGGCTTGCATGAAATATTAACATTTACCATAATGCAAGAACTCTTTATATGCATAGCTAGCACGGAAAAAGAAAAAAAAATTAAATAAAGTATCACTACATATTGATTTAACAGTATAACAACAGTCTGCAGCACTCATGAACAGCAAATCTGTCAACACGGGGTTACATACATTGCAGGACACAGACAGCACTAAGCATATATACTGCATGAAACACCAGAAAAGGGTCAAAAACTGTTTCAAGCCAACGCCCTTTTTTCCCCCCTCTCTGTGTTTCTGTCTGGGGCCGCCTCTTTTCTCTGCCAGCAGAAAAGGAACGGAGAGGTTCGCGACGGCACTCGTATACACCAAACATGGGTGTTGGAGAACCACCAGCTCTTTGCCTATGCCACCTGGGAACGGTCTAGGAATGGGGATGAAGTAGTCCCGAGGACATGCATTATTTTGGGCATGTGAGAGCCATTTGGCTACTAAATTGCAGGGAAAAAGTATCCCTGATGGTAAGCTACTAATTCTCCCTACCAGGCAGCTCATACTATACGGGCATATGGAAAAAGGATGCTGCTGTGGGAGGTGGGAGTGACCAGGGACAAAATGATCAAAAAATGGTGCCTGAATGCACACTGGCTTCCAAAAAGCCAACAAGAGCGCTTACAGAAAGGTAAACCACCTGTACGCCTTTACTCCCAGCCTAAATCAGAGGGGCAGAGAGAATTATCTCCCGCAGGACGGGCTGTCTCCTCTCCAAATGCCTGCACAGCATCCATGGGAAAGCAGGGCACATCCCAAAGGAGAAGGTGCCCTGCCCCCATGGTTTCAAGGTGAATCTGCGGGATTCTTCTCCAAGATCTCAAGGGAAGGTGAGGTTGCCCCAGGTGCAAATCACCCTGTGAATAAGCTGCACAGATCGGGCTCTTGGTGGTATCTGGAAAAAAACCAGCCCCTTCTCTCCTGACTACCAACAATGGAGGCCACCTCACCCAACTTCCCTTCTAAACCTGACTGCAAACCTGAGAGTGCTCCCCATCAACCTACTAAACACCCACTTCATCTCATGTCCTGACCTCAATGCTTAGGTCATCAGTTTGGTGGATCTAATGGGGCATTAGAGGGCTGTACCCTCCTTCCTACAGACTTCCTCAATGCTCTCCTTCACCACTGCCATGGTTTCAGCTGGCATAGAGTTGACTTTCTTACTAGCAGCTGGTACAGTGCTATGGTCTGGATTTGGGATGAAAACAGCATTGGTAAAACACTGATGTTTTTCGTTGTTGCTAAGCAGTCAAGGCCTTTTCTGCTCCTCACACCGCCCCACCAGCAAGTAGACTGTCGGGAAACAAAAAGCTGGGAGGAGACACAGCTGGGACAGCTGATCCCAACTGACCGAAGGAATATTCCATGCCATGTGACGGCATGCTCAGTATATAAAGGTGGGAGAAGAAGGAAGGGCGGGACGTTCTGAGTTACAGTGTTTATCTTTCCAAGTAACCATTACGCATGGTAGAGCCCTGCTTTCCTGGAGATGGCCAATTTCTGCTCTCATGAGACCCCACCTGCAGTACCGACTCCAGCTCTGGGGCCCTCAGCACAGGAAAGACATGGACCTGTTGGAGCAGGTCCAGAGGAGGATCCGAGGGCTTCAGCTCCTCTGCTGTGAGGACAGGCTGAGAGAGTTGGGGTAGTTCAGCCTGGAGAAGAGAAGGCTCCAGGGAAACCTTATAGCCCCTTCCAGTATCTATAGAGGCAACACAAAAGATGAGGAGGGACTCTTTATCAGGGAGTGTAGCAATAGGATGACGGGTAATGGTTTCAAACCAGAAGAGGGGAGATTTAGATTAAATATTAGGAAAAAATTCTAATTCATTCTAATGGTGAGACATTGGCCTGGGTTGCCCAAAGAAGCTGCGGATGCCTCACCCCTGGAAGGGTTCAAGGCCAGGTTGGATGGGGCTTTCAGCAGCTTGGTCTAGTGGGAGGTGTCCTTGCTTATGGCAAGGGAGTTCCATGATTTTATGATTCTATGATCTGCCTGCCAGCGGGAAATGGTGAATTAATTCCTTGTTTTGCTTTGCTTGTGTCTGCGGCTTTTGCTTTACTTATTAAACCGTCTTTATCCCAACCCACAAGTTTCTCCTCACTTTTACTCTTCTGATTCTCTTCTCCATCCCAACCAAAGGTGTGAGGGAGCAGCTGGGTGGCCCTAATTGCTGGCTGGGGTTGAACCATGACAACCACACAGCCTTTTCTGAATACCCAACTTTCTAAGTAGCCAGAGGCTTAAAGGCAAAACAAACTACCCATCAGAAAGAGAGCCAACAGAGTGAAGGCAACATTGCCACTGACTTTTGGCCACCCCTGGATCAGACTCCGTTGCCGGCACACAGACACTGCAAGCACACAGCCCTACACGTCGGGAGCGCAAACACTGCTGCAGCATGCACACCGCGACACCGTATCAGATAGAAACTGCAATCTAATACATACGCCTTCCAGTAAATTTGCAGGTGCAGTCCGGGCGCCTGTCAAATCATGGATGAGAAACTCCGTCCAGTCCATGTATTTCTCTTTGATTGCTGGGGAGGGTGAGGAAAGAAAAGAAATGCTTAGCACATCAGACTGCATTGGACTTGCCATATGTATTTCAAAGATATCTCCTCGGGGTGTACCAGCTCTAAAGTTTCGGATACAATTGCAAGCCAGACCAGGAGAAAAACTGGTTTGTTGTCCAGTTCCTTGGGCAACCCATGCACACGGTTGCATCCCAAAATACGTGAAGGTGTTGCTCCACTGTGACAGTGATTTATAACAGTGTGGCTTATCATCTCCATCTCTCCCATTCAAAACTGGCCGCTGCTTGTGTAACCACTCGTTTCCTGCTTACCCCATAGGCTCAGATATGATTTTTAAAGTCCCTTTGTAATGACCTCAGAGGAAAAAAAACCTCTGTGCAAACTTCCCGTTCCTTGACAGGACAACAGAAACTCCAGGTGCTTGGCCCCACAAAGCACAAGAATCAACCCTGAAAATATCGTATGTCAGCTACCAAGTCAATACACTTGCAAGAAGAAAGACTTAAAGGATTTATCAAAAATTTCTATTTCATTTTTTAAAAAAATTAATAGTTTTTGAGCAAAACACTGTAAGCCCATGTTACTTCAGGGATCCACATCCACATAGTTTCATAAGATTCACACTTAAAGGTATAAATGTTGCCTCTGGGATTCAAATTCTGGTTGAATTCCTGTTTAAATCAGTAAAAATTTTTGCCAAAAGGCAATTCAGAAATTCTCAGCTTCAGAGATTCAGATAACTCTTTAAGCACAATGTGCAATCAGAAACCCAGAAACCAGACTTTAATTCCACCTGCCTATAAATGGGAATTAAACTACATCAGAAACATTTTTCTCACCCAAAAAATCTTACTTCTATGTTAGACAACCAACAGTAATAGAGTTAAGTTGCTAATACAGCAACACCTACAAAAGGGAAAAATAACAAGAGTTTGAAAATTAAAACATTTCCTCTGAACAAACAACTAGATACATGGTTTAAAGACCATTACCCCACAGGGGAGGCCAGGAAGGGCTGTAATTAATGAGCATAGGTCCAAAATCATTAAATGATAGCAACCCTCATGTTTTGCTCAAAGGAAACAGAGTCCTTTGCTCCACGCTTTAGGGAAATACCACATTAGTCAACCAAGGGCAATCCGGTCTGAAGCACTCTGCGCTTTCACACACTTCAGGGTGGGATTTCTAAATGTTTTAAAAGCTCGGTGACTGTGACTTCTTCACAGCCCTTCCCAGAGATGGGTGTCAGCTAGCACGATGCCTTGACAATGCAGAACCTGAGCTGTGGGAACTCTGAGAAGGTGCAATCTTGGTGGTTAGAGCAGGAGGACTTCAGAATGTGAATGCAAACAGCGATGTGAGCACAAATACTGCACTCACTACCTCCGGACAAGGAGACCAAACCTTCTCAGAATGCATCCTCAAGTCATCTGCTGCCAAACACTGAATTAAAGGCATGCAAAGAGGGCGCACTGGGTTTTCCCAGGGACAGTGAGAATCATAGAATTGTTCTATCCTCCTCTGGACTTGCTTCAACAGGTCCACGTCCTTATGTTGTGGGCCCCAGGCCTGGACACACATGCTCATGGCTGGGCTTGCTTCCCACGTGGGCGCTTGGCACACTTGGACTCTGGCCCATACTCAGTTTATATCCTAAATACCTTATGCAATCCATACAGTTGGCCACAGACAAAGACAGAAGCTATGCCCAGCAGACTGTACGTCAGACCGTATTTCTGAGTTGTGCTCCTTCCTCAAAAGCCAGTTCTCCCAATGTCACCTGAACTATGCATTCAGTTTATAGATCTAAATGACTTTGAAAGTGAATTTAAATGTACTTAAAATTAGCAAACTTTAAAGTGCTGGGCTTGAGCCTTTATAAAATAACACGCTAGCCTAGAACCATCGTAAGTCTTCTGCAGCACTGATTTTGTGTGATTTCCAGGAGATTTATGACCTTTACATTACTTAAGATAAAGGAATAGTCTGAGAAAAAAATGGTTTAAACATCTCTCTCAACATTTCTGTTACGTACACCTCATCAGCTTCTGTCCACCTACATTAGGATAAAGAAAACAAGCTTAGATTTGGCATTAATGAGAAGATAGTAATTGCCGTAATGAATGAGACCGGAGTCCCTCTAGTTCAGACTTCTGCCTCTCGCTGCAAACAGCATTGGGTGCATCAGAGAAAGGTGCAAGTTGAACTTCATTTTGGCTCATACCCACAAAGTTGTCAGCCAAATTTCGAATGCCAGAGCTTCATTACTAAGGAATGACAAATGTGATGAAAAGAACACGGCTCGAACTTTCAAAGCTGGCAGGATGGGGGGGGGGGGGGGGNCCTCCATTTCCAGATGCCTGATTTGAGATGTCTTAACAGTGCCCGACTCACAGCTCTTGCTGTCTGTCAGTCCCCAAAAAAATAAAAAACCTCTTGTCCTTTTTATAGGACTTGCACCTCACAGCTTTTTGACACCTAAGTAAGATGGGGCTCCTCTCCATGTTCAAATCCAGATTACGAGCTTCCAAAGTCCAAAAGTGCCAAGGTGGCCTTTGTTTTCAGACTAAATTGCCTCAGCCAAAAAAACAAGCTGCTCCCTGTTTCTGAGTAGTTTCAGTCATCTTCCCCAAACAAGCCGAATATCTGGTGGTTTGCTTTATTTTATTCTTCTGTTGTGGTGCAGAAAAAAGGACTCTGAAAAACCTCTGAGAAAGAATAGATTGCACTGGAAGTTTTAGGCACAGGGATCTGCACTTTTTTCTGCACCTATAGAGCATAATCAGCCTTCTCAATACTACAGTTCAAGTCATTACAATGCAAATATTAATTTTTAGCAGTAATGAAGTGAATCTGAAGCATCACGGTATCTGCAACAGCCTTCGAGGACCAAGCGAAATGTTAAACAAGAATATTCAAACAAAGGAAAATCCGCTGGGTAAATGAGAATAGCTGGCAGTGTAATGCATGGGTGCCCAACCTAAGCATCCATCTCAAGAAGTGCTGGTGCTTCTCTGGTGTATCAGACTCAGCACCTGTGAACTGAAGCACTGATTTTCAATCATTAATTCACATTTTCGCTTGCTAGCTACAGGAGAAGACCCAACTGAACCTCTCCTACTGCAGACAGGCTGGAAGAACTCTGCTTTTAGAGCTCATCTGCAGCTGGCTGGCCAACTGGTGGGATAGAAAGGTGGACAGGACAAAGGATCCTGTTCCACGGGGTCCTAAGCTCCACCAGTATTGCTACTTTCAAAACAATTTTTCCTTCTTTAAATAATTTCAGTCAGTCAGGAGTAGTCCAGGGGGCTCAGATATTCATGTTTTCTCTACCTTTCAATGGATCCATCTTCCCAGAAGACCTCTGTGAACTTCCCCCACTTGGAACCTGTCAAGCTGAATGCATCCCTGGGATCTCAGCTAACATCTATGGTGCCATGGCGGGGTGGCGGGAGAAAAAACCACACACAAGAAATAAAGCAAAAGAAATCTCATCAGTCCTCTCAAACAGGACCATTTTGTGCAGGGTGGTTGGTCCTTCTACAAAAGCCAAAAGCCACAGAGGACAAAATGCGTCTTTCAAACAGAAATACCCTGACGAGCCCTCTCCAACCACAAAGTGTGATGGGCACAAGCAGTAATTTACAAGCGCACGATTAATTTCACCCTAATTCATGCCACCTCTTACTGAGTTGCATAGACTCGAAAGGTGGCAAGAAATCTTCATAGTAAGAAAAGTTCCCATCACATCTGTCTGGATGGCATAGGAAGAAACATCCCTCATTCTTCACAATCCAGGGAGCTGACAAAACTGGGAGGAAGACTTTTACCAATGTCTAAAATCCTCTCCAAGCAGGCATAAGCACTGAAAGCTCCCTGTCCCTCTGCACACCCACCCTTCCCTCACCAGGCGCAGCTCATCTGTGAAGACGAAACCTTGGCAAGGGACTACCAACCACCCCACAATGGGGCTCCAAACAGGCCCAATGACAAGAAAGCACTTGAGATATTCTAGTTACATTGAGGGTACTTTGTAAATTATATCCAAAGCAGCGATGGCTTGCTTGACCAAGAGAACAGTAACATAATCACACTGATTGGTCCTCCTGAGCTTTGATGCTCTTTGAGAGCATCCTCCAAGAGCTTTGAGGCTTTGATGCTCTACGAGGACACAGCTTAGCCAAGAGTCCCACTACTGCTATGAGTAACAGACCCAACTTTAGTGCCAGTCCTGTGGTCCTGCACAGGGTCTGGTGTGCTGGGAAGTGACCAATATGAGATTGTGCAATGGCCTGAGACCCTGGGGGCCAACTGTCATCAGATTCATCATAGTGAGTGGAAGTGGTTCAAGAGAAGGAGAGACACAGTGGCAGAAAAAAAGTAGCAGAAAAGTTTAGTGATCCCACTGACGCAAAGGCCACAGTGTGAGCTGAACTGGACGATTAAACACTAGGTAATGCAGAGAGCAGACAGGTATTAGCAACACTCTCACCATGGAAAAAGCATCGGTCAGAGCTTGCACCACATTAGACACAGCACAGTCCAAACACAAGGCACGCGTCGCATAAAGAGATGCTCCCGAAATGCCAGTGCTTTTCTAACTACTTTTCGTTTCAGGTTTAGCAGGCGACACCACAGCCCCCTTTGGAGCTGCAGCTTGTGCAGGCAGATGTGCCGGTTTCCTTTGGACCAGGTTCAGTTCATCTTGGAGCCGGCAGGGGTGGTTGTTTTCACACCTCTGCAGCTCCAAGGCCAAAGGCTTTAAAGCATCTTCCTGCCATAAAAATGCCACAGAACCACCTGCCTCAGAGCAAAGCAGCCCAAAACAGAGATCGGTTCTGCATGCTGCTGAGCCAAGGCGTATCCACAGCAGAGCCAACAGTTCTGCTCCAGATTGCACTCATGCAGGACTAACTGCACAGAGCGGAAAATCCATCTGGATCTAGATCACCAGAGAAAGACCTGAGAAAGACCCCATATTTCTCTCCCCACTTCCCGCAGAGCAGTTGTAGTGACACACCAGTTCCCAGACTCAGGATCGGGTTGGAGTGGTCGAGGCTGAGCCAAGGCTTTGCCTCCTAACAGACCTCAGTGAAATTATCCACACCTGCAAAAGTAAAAACCAAGTATCCCTGCAATGCTACAGTCTTTGCAGCACGCTGCCTTTGTGTCTCCCGCAGGGAAATGCAAAGCCCTCCTGCCTCCTTCGATGAAAAATATTCATTTCAGAGAGCGGCTTCTAGTTTGGCAGATATTACAACAGATTCTTAAATTAGAAAAAAAAAAAAGCACTCCTCCACATTAAGACTCTATTTATTTCCGCAGAAGTGACGGTACAGGTTATAAAACTCAGCTCCACTTCCACAGGGCTGAACCTCATCAAAAAACAGATCGCACCCCGTCACCCTCAAATAATAATAATTCTTCCCACTTCTTTCCCTACTTGATTCACCCTGCCCCCAACCTCTCTGACTCCCATTCTTCTCTCTCCTTTTGATTCCCTGCCATTTTCTCACTTTTACTCATCCGTCTCGTTTTCCCAAGCAAACGACTCCGGGCTGTGGCTGGACCCAACTGCTCCAAACCCAGGAACCACCACCACAGCTGAGGACCAGGGGCTGCTGCAGCCTGGGCCATGGTTGAAGTGCAAAGTACCATTAGCATCCCTCACCGTGCACCAGGTTTTCACCACCAGCTGCTCAAAACCAGCCCTCTCCCCTTGCACTGTGCGCGCAGACCATGAAAGCCACGCAAAAAGCAGTCGAAAAAGGACAGAGTGCTGCAGCCCTTCCATCCCCATGATCCCCCACGGACAGCCATGACAGCGGCTTCGTTCCCAGTGCACAACCAGCTGCCCCTGCCGCCCTGTAAATCTCCGTGCCCTGCCTCAGCCACAGCGTATAATGGCTTCAGATTTATCTGCCTCTCTAGAGAAATAAGAGATTAAAAGAACATTTACAGTCCCATGAAAGCACTGAGTCACAGGCGCTCCATTCAATGAATATGAGATACTGTTATCACATTACCAACTCCGGGGTTTTTATCTAGTCTCCTAGTAGTTGCTGTTTTTCTTAAAGCCACTTCTCCCTGGGTCATGGGTTTATACGAAAAACCCCTTTTCGTCCCCCTGACCCCCACAACAACAGTACACTGCAAAGCACAGGGAAAAACTTGAAACCTGAAAGACTGAGAAGACAATAGAAAGAACATGGACTTTTTTTTTTTCTTTTTATGATTTCTTTTTCCGCTAAATCAGTCCCTCCACTGCCAAGAGCAAGACTTGGGAATTTGAACTGCCATACTGAGTAAAAGAACCAAACAGTAACACAAACACCTTATGGGATTACAGCACCTAAATAAGCTACTCTTTACAAACGCCTTTATGTACTCCACGGATACCCTTGCCCTTCCCAGTCACAAGGGAAGGCACAAAAAGCATAAACAGAGGTTGAGTGGACCAAGACGATGCTTCCAGCCACCAGGGACCAGAGAGCAAGTAGTGTGCTACTACTTCAAAACAATTCATAAAGCGTCATCACAGAACCATAGAATAGTTTGGGTTGGAAGGGACCTTTAAATGTCATCTAGTCCAACCCCTCTGCAATGAGCAGGGACACCTTCAACTAGATCAGGCTGCTCAGAGCCCCATCCAACCTGACCTGGAATGTTTCCAGGGATGGGGCATCCACCACCTCTCTGGGCAACCTGGGCCAGTGTTTCACCACCCTCAGCGTAAAAAAGTTCTTCGTTCTAACTAGTCTAAATCTACACTCGTTCAATGTAAAGCCATTACCACTTGTCCTATCGCTACAGACCCTTGTAAAAAGTTTGTCCCCACCTTTCCTGTAGCCCCATTAGGCACTGGAAGGCGGCTATAAGGTCTCCTCGGAGCCTTCTCTTCTCCAGGCTGAACCACCCCAACTCTCTCAGCCTGTCCTCATAACAGAGGTGCTCCAGCCCTTGGATCATCTTTGGAGCCCTCCTCTGGACCTGCTCCAACAGGTCCATGTCCTTCTTATGTTGGAGGATCCAGAGCTGCACACAGTATTCCAAATGGAGTCTCACGAGAGCAGGGCAGAGGGGCAGAATCCCCTCCCTCACCCTGCTGGCCATGCTGCTGGAGATGCAGCCCAGGATGAGGCTGGCCTTCAGGGCTGCAACCACACATTGCTGGCTCATATGCAGCTTGTCATCCACCAGGACTCCCAAGTCCTTCCTGGCAGGGCTAGTCTCAATCCCTTCATCTCCCAGCCCTTATACATAACGGGGGTTCCCCTACCCATGCCATGTGCAGGACCTTTCACTTGGCCTTGTTGAACCTCATGAGGTTCACAGGAGCCCACTCCTCAAGCCTGTCCAGGTCCCTCTAGATGGTGTCCTGTCCCTCAGGCGTGTCAACCACAGCACTCAGCTTTGTGTCGTCAATAATGATAATACAAAGTAACACAGGATGCATAATCTGTGCCTATCTATCTACCCAGCATTTGAGCACATGCAGTACAAGCTTGCAGGCTACCAGTAACGGGGCCCAAGACAAGTAATAACATGAAATGATGTTCATTTTTGTTCTTACTTAAAAAAAAAAAATCATTAGAAATGGGGTTTTGGTTTTGGGTTTTGGTAGTTGTTTTTTTTTTTTAAATAATCCAGAATCACCAGCAACCTGTCAACACCTCTACTGGAGAATCCCCCCTGGACCCCATCAACCTTTAAATAAAAAAACTTTCCATTTTATCATATGGGAAGTGAAGAACAGCACCTTAAACAGCTTTATAAAATGGTTTAAAAACTTTGGGATAAATCTGTTAAGTGACAACACTCTCACTGTGGCAACTATTCTTACTATTAAAAATTTAACTTCTTCCTAGGATTAGAATGAACGAAAACAAGTCACAAAAAGGAATTATAGCTGGACAGGACCTGGGCCATCCTTGTCAGTCCATTATGACACAAACTAAAATATCAGGATCTCTTAAAAAATAAATTTTCTAAACAATTCATGATGTTCAAAATTTTATATACCAATATTAAATCTTAACATTCGCAATCTTAAATATAAGATATGCATTTTTTAAAAAGGTAAATTGCACATTGCAAAAATATAGAAACCTTATAAAATTGATATTTCCTTTATTTTTAAAGTTGTCACACATTTTATGTGATATTTTGTGTTATAGAAACACAACAATATAGACCTATGTTATAAAGGTCTAAATGATAGAGACAAAATGAGATGTCTTTATATCAAAATAACAGAGAACGCTAAAACAATTTGTTTAGACTTCACCCATCAAAATAATTTGTCAAAAGCGACATGTTCTCACAAAATATTTCCATTTTGATAAAACAGCATTTTGACAGAAAACGGTTGAATCCAAACATTCTCATTTGGCTTGCCGAACCATGTGTGTCCTTGTGAACCAGACTGGATGTGGAAATGGGATGTGGTGTGATCCTGCTCCAGGATCCCCCTGTGCCCCTAAGCAAAGGGCTCAGGCTGTGTCTAGGATGCTTTTGAACCATCTTCAAGTCCTTCAGGGTAGGGAACATCCTCTGCTGTGTAGCCTACAAAGTCTAGTATAAGATTCCCCATCAGGAATTTCCAAAACAAAATAAATCAAAAATAATTTTAAAAAACCCCATACTTAGTTATTTGAAGGCATTTTCTGTAAAAATGGCTGTTTGTTTTGGATTCTTTTGTGGGCTGTCTGGAAAAAGCCAAATGGTGCTGAGGACATCTTCAAACAACTTTCTTCCTTAAAACTTCAAACAATCTTCTGTTCTCTCACCAGCAGAGTTCTGTGGTTTGAATCCTATCACAAAGCAATGAAAATGCAGTGCAAAAAAGGAAAAAAAAAAAAAGTGCATCAAAAGCTGTTGATCTGATTTCCTGATGATGCAGCCATAAATATCAAGAGAGATCAACTTCAGAGCACAGGCATCACCTTCTATCCACCTGTCTTAAATATGGAAAGCCTTCAAAGAAAAAATTATATATAGAGGATTTTCATGGAAACTAGAAGTTATAAGCAACTGTCCATCAAAGAATCCATGTGCTCAAAACACATTCCTGGAGTCAGCAGTGCATTGTGGTCCCATTCACGTGAATTTAAATCAGGCTAATAAACAGATATTAGAAGTGTGGTATCCATAGGAGAATAAGTAGCTCTCGTATCCTGCTTTAAGCTATTGATTGATCTACTACCTCTTAGAACTGTTAATTATCTTTCTGTTAATAAATAAAACTGAAAATGTGTAAACTTCAAATTAATTTTATTTGTTTAGCCTACATGAACTCCTTCATATAATAAGAATACTCTGCATAATTTTTTAATCTTCTTTAAAACACTTGGTGAGCTCTGGTTTTTCAGGCTACCCAAAACACCCTGATCCCATTCCTAAGAGAAGACTATACATGCTGGCAGGAGCACCCCTTGATCAGAAAAAGTAAAGAGAAGTAAAACCAAAGAAGGGCATGAACACGTGCTTTATGTTTTCACCTGAAGAATTCCCTTACAGTTTTTTCCTATGCAATTACACTGAATTTCAGTATAATGCAACTGTTACACTTCCTGCTGCTATTCAAGGTTTTCAGAAATGATCCGCTTATATTCTCTCAGTCAAAACGAGCAAGTTGACATGCAAAAAAATGTCTCATTGTCCACAGGAGACTTTACTTCCTAACATCCTTTGAGTCCTTCACAGCCATACACACTGTTCCCCTTGGGTTTCTCTACTCCTTAATTAACTGTTATCTTCTTAACAATAAAAAAAGCAGCGGGTGGTTTGGGAGTTGCTTTTCATTTCTTGAAGCTCGCTCTGGCCCATGCTACGTCTCCAACCCAGCTGTGGGAACTGGGTGGAAGAAGGAAAGGATGCAGATGCGGGATGCTGTGGGAGAAAAGCACGTGCCTGTGTGGGTGTGCAGCCAGGCTGAGCGGATGCTGTTAAAACGAAGTTACTTTTTTTGAGCAATGCAAGATCCCGCAGCAATCCTCTCCACGAACTCACTGCAGCTCAGGAAGCCCAGCAAGACACTTTGCCAAGCTGAGAAATAGCTGGCAGGAGGGTCACCACCACCAACTGCCGAGACACTTCCACGCAGTAGGTTCAGCTGTCTTCACCCCGAACACAACATTATGGAAACAAACACGCTTTTCTTGAGAGCCTGCTGCAATGGCTGTCTGCTTACAAGTTAAACTGCCCAAGACCAGAAAAGAAATTTGCCTAATAAATTCCAACAGCACGGTGACCTGTGTGCCATTAACCTGTATTAGCCTGCCTTGACTGACTGCGTACAACAGCCTCAGGTACCCATCCTGCGTGCAAGCTGCAGTAAATGATCTACTCATAAGTACTGTGATTAATTACTTCCCTTCAGTTAGTCAATACTCTACTTGCACTGGATTATTTAAAGTAAAAAAAAAAAAAAAGGAGGGGAGGGGGATAAAAAGGAGAGGTGCGTTGATAATGGGAAGCTGCTCTGCTCTATCTTGGTGGCATTATCTATCAATTGCAATCAGATTATGTAGGTAAAGAACAGCAGCAAATTTATCAGCTCTATTTGCACTTGTCACGTCCCTTCGCTGTAAGAAGACTTCACGCAAGCCCAGCTAGGGACCACTGAAATGCACCACCGCTCTCCCTCAGGAGAACAGGAACCTGAGGAGATTGAGGGAGGAGGGAGAGCAAGATGCAGGTAGGAGGTAGCACGAGGGGAGGGAAACTCACCTCTTCCCACCCTCAGCCTCGCAGGGGTGCAACCAACTCATTCACCTGCTTTCTCGACATAACTGCAAGTCATCTGCAGCCATCCAGCCTCAACAGGGTGGTATTCAAGGATGAAGCATTCAACTTCTCAGAATAATTTACCATGCATAATCCTATTTATTTTTTAAAGTTGGTGGGGTTTTGGCTTTTTTGGGGTCTTTTTTGGGTTTTTTACATTAATTTCGCCTGGAACACAATTCCAAAACCATCTAGACTAGGTACCAAACAACAGATGAACAGGAAAGTGCAGCCACCTGGCAACTTCCTCAGGAACGAAAAAGATCCTCCAGACACAAACATTTTGACTTGGGTCAGTTATCTGTTTGCTTGTATCTGCAGGCACAAACAAAGGCTGATTATTCTGATTTTGATATAGCATTCAACATGGTAAAAAAGGGCCAATTTTATTCTGGATTACCTATGCAATAAATTAGGAGGAAACCTGATGTATCACTACAAAGGTCATGGTGTTTCGCTCAGAGCAAGCTGTTTCTGCTTATCCAAAACTTTTTACCTTTACTCTTACCTAAACAGAGATCCTACACTCCTTACACGCAGCAATAACATTGCTCCCTGCCCAATTCAATTCTGGGTAGAATGTAAATAAACCTCTTTGTTATCAACAACAGTATTAGAAATTAAGAAGGAATGGCTGACTTAAATGGTCTCGGACGTGTATACACAGAGACAGATTTCCTGGAAAGTATTTCTGAAAACCAGGCAATGCCCAGCATTCGAAAGCTCTGAACAAACCATATAACCGTAGGGGTTCCTCCATCATTAGTATCAGTGTCCATTAGGGTGGCAGCTCACTGTGAAAATGAGCATCCAAACTCCATGGCTCTCGCCACTTAACCCCAAGCCTCCACGCACGTTCCTTGATTATTTTTTCCTCCGCTCGCATTAAGCGCCACGCTCAACGCGCAGAAGAGATGTATCATGTGCGATGAGAGCTCAAACTCCCTGTCTTCAGACCCAGGAGTCCTAATGAAACACCTTGTCAAATCAGCAGTTCGGGAGCATTCAGGGAGCGGGGGGGGGAACCTGGTATTTTGATTGTAATTTCTAAATCCATTTTTATCCCATAGAGATTGAAAAAAAAAAAAAAAATAAAATTGCAAGAGCTGTTTTCCCCAGGCGAAATCAGCTGCTCAGAACCAGCCTAGGTCACAGACCTCAGAGGGTGACTGCAGGAAATGGGTTATACGCGTGTCCATATAAGACATGGGTACACACACCAGATTCCCTGCACAAAAGTGCACTTAAGCAGTCGCACAGCTATTTGCTTCCAAACTGCAGCCCCTCTGGGTGAAAACCAAGAGAGCACATTTTTGCAGGCACAGAGATCTGCTGTTGCAGGTACGTAGAGATCACAGAATCGCAGAATGTTAAGGGTTGGAAGGGACCTCTAGAGATCATCTGGTCTAACCCCCCTGCCAGAGCAGGTTCACCTACAGCAGGCTGCACAGGATGCTGTCCAGGCGGGTTTGGAATATCTCCAGAGTCACAGACTCCACCACCAATCAGGGCAGCCTCTTCCAGCACTCTGCCACCCTCAAAGTAAACAAGTTCCTCCTCATGTTCAGATGGAACTTCCTATATTCGATTTTATACCCATTGCCCCTTGTCCTATCACTGGGTACTACTGAAAAAAGCCTGGCCCCCTCCTCCTGGCACCCTCCCTTTAAGTATTTGAAAACATTGATGAGATCCCCCTCAGCCTTCTCTTCTCCAGACTAAAAAGACCCAACTCCCTCAAGCCTTTCCTCATAAGAAAGATGCTCCAGCCCCCTTATAATCTTTGTGGCCCTTCACTACACCCCCTCCAGCAGTTCCCTGTCTTTCTTAAACTGGGGAGCCCAGATCTGAACACAGTACTCAAGTTGTGGTCTCACCAGGGCAGAGTAGAGGGGGAGACACTTTGCAGAGATGCACAGATACTTTGTAAAGTCCTGATTTAAAAGTTTCAAAAGCCATCGGGGAGGATGTATGCCTGCTGCTTGCCCATCATCACCCTTGTAAATCCTACATACAGCCCTTCATATGCTCCCCGTCTACTAGTTCCAGAAGAGAAACATAGAAAGAGGAAAAAGGTACGTCTACAAAGCAAGAAGCAGTAATTCCTGGATAAATCCCCGTCCACATTAGCATCCATAACCACAGCCAGAACTATTGCAATGTAGCCATCAGCTTGGTTGACACTCTGAATTAGTACCTCTGACCACCGCTAGGCACACACTGGACCATGCCAGTAGTTGTTATGAACCAGTCTGGGGGTCTTTTACATGCTAATGCATCGTACCAGATCTCCCTGATGCTAGGAAGTGGGGCTAGGGGAGGAAAGGAGCTCTGGAGGTTATCTGATCCAAATGCCAAATGCTCTCCCCTCCGCTCACCTTTGCAAATGGACACGAGAGGCACTTTTATGCCCTGCCTCTTTGGAATCTCACAGGCCAGCCCCAAATGGAGTCTGTGCCATAACAGCAGCCAAAAGTTATGGGCCATTCTGTAAGGGGATGTCATTGCAGCATAAATATTGTGCCCAAGGCTTTGACCTCACACCTCCAAACCCAATCCAATTATCTCATGTACTAAGTGCCTTTTCTCACTTCTAAATCCTGCGGTCACTTTCTGAAGGCTATTCTTTGGAGACAGCTCTGTAAAATGCAGCAAATTTGCAGCACCACAATGTTCTTACATAAAGCATAAACCAGTTCACTGCACAATTACCTTTTTTCCCCAGCAATGCCAACAGTCTACAGCAAATATCCTCTATGAAAAAAAAGCACCAAAACATAGAAGACAAAGTGGAACCTGATGTCCAAGAAATCCGTTCTGGATTTCAGGGGTTTTTTTTGTTTTCTATCTTCTCCAGAAAGATGAAAATTAGTAGGGATGATGCTTGCAGTTTATTACATGCATTGTACTGTTTAATAGACTTCAGAAGAATAATTAAGACAACTCAGCCCTGGTGGGAAACATCAATTAAAAAAAAAAAAAAAAAAAAGGATGCAAGTTTTGGTTGATGGTTAAAGGGTTTTTTTCTACACTAAATTCACCAGATATGCGTGAGACCCAGAGAACAGCCAAAAGCACTTTTTTTTTTTTTAACTTTTTCTGCCTTTAGACAGACACAAGTCTAGATTCACTTCACCCTACACAACCTATCTAAAAGGTAAGCATCTAGTCTCACATTATCTGAGATTGTTAGGTGTTACAGTTACAGGCAGGTGAAACATGTCCCTGGATGGACAGACACAGTCTGGCAGTCCCAAACTGTGTGCGTGTGCAGTGATTTGAATGAAAAAGCAAGCCATTACTAGTTTCAGCCTGGATCCCCTGCCCAAGGGTAAAGATGCATCTCAGAGAGGAGAGACAGAGGGATACCTTGTAGGAAAATCCTGCCAGGACTCTGGTGGGAGGCCAGTGCCACGATGCTCGAGTTGAAGAACAGTGCTGTGAGGTACAAGCAGCAAAGCAGGACACACTAGGTCTAATTTAAGGATTTGCCCATGGTTCTCCCCAAATCTCACTGCTCACGCCGAGAGCATGAGACCATACCGGAAATCTAACCATCCCCATGACCCAAGAGTGAGCCAGCACACGCCCAAATTATCACGGAAATAGCCAACAAGCCTCATTCATTCACCATGACTTCACCTTCTGACACCCCACGGAGCAGAAACATATGTTTAAAAAAAAAAAAAGCAAAACTCATTTTGCACTTTGCAGCGTGTTCTGTAATTAATCAAAATTGTATTGCCAGCTTCTAATGATCGAATCCCATTTAATCATTTTGGAGCCTCTCAGCTGCGTGATGTAAGCACCACAAATCAGAACCGGGGGGGGCCTTATGAGCATTCATCATGCATCCTTCCCAAAATTAATCGTACAGTCTAAGCACAGCCAGGCCCCATGAGGTGCTTAACATCCTATGCACAAGATGTAAATTCATAATCATCATCACAACACCATCAAAGAAATACTCCATCAAGGCTCATTTTGCACTTGCTAAACATGTGTTTTCCTCACTTGAAACTAGAAAAGGGCTTGAACTATAAATCCCAGGATCAAAAACATCACCCAAACTTTGAAGAGTTTAGATCTGCATCCGAGATCAACATGGAACATTATGCAAGGCATCATCTGAAACAAGAATAACAATGTGTTCAGGATCTGAAATGCCAGCAGCTTTTCCACAGTGCTCCAAGCCTCCTTTGAATTCTAAAACTTCAGCTTCTCCATCATTCTGGGACATATTGACTGGAGATGACGATGCTCTGATGAACCCAAACACCCTCTCTGCTAAATCAAAGGCTCCCAAATCTTAGTGCACAGCCATGGTTTGTTCAGCTGGTTTGTGAGCTCTTAATGGCACTTCCAGCCCACAATGTTTCCTCTGAGTTGGTTTTTTTTCACTTCTTTTTTTCTAAATAAATTTGGTAGATGTTCTTCAGGAAAGAGGGCTTCCAAATGGAGCCACCTCCTGATGTCCAGGCTGGCAAGTTCAAGGACAACAGCAGAATGGCTCAAAGCAAAGCAAGAGCCTAGGGAAGAGGTAGCTTCAGTAGTCAAATGCCCAGGGTGTCAGTGCCTTACATGGCCAGGGACTCCTTAGTCACCTTCCCAGGGTTGCTTAGCATGGGACACCTACAGGATTTACTTCTTGGCTCTTTAGGCTCTATGCTCACCATGGCACAGTCTCTTCAGGAAAACTTAGTACAGTACATAGCAGGATTTTTTTCCTGAGTTTGGCAAAGTTTTCCCTGGGTACACATTCTAGATCAATTTCAGCACTTTGGCAATTTTTACACCACGACCTGAAAATGTTGAGTTTCCCCTCATTTCTTCATCCATTCCCAACACTGACAACGTGGGGAAAAAGCTTCTCTTGCTGCAAGCTCAGGAGGTAGATGCTCTGCCTCACAACACAAAATAAACCATCAATCGGGAAGTGCTTCAGCACATCCTTAAGCTTATTTGCTTGTTTGTTTCTTTTTCTTTTGTGACCAAAAATTGAATAGAAATAAGAGCACACACACAGAGACATAGAAACACATCTTTTGGGAATTCAGAACAAAAGCTTTTGGGTGTCATTCAAAAGGTCCAGAATTGACCCAGAATTTAGAATCTGGGTGAAAGGAGCTGATTTTTAATTGTCATCAGGAAAATGCTTTATAGGAGCAACACTTAAATCTCTGCACTGCGCAACAAGCTACCTCCACGGGCTCCAGGAGCATATGGTCTGCTTTGGGAAGCAAGCCCCTTCGATGGTGACTGGAAGCCCACATTATCATGTGTAATGAGGGAAAAATCAAGTACAAGTCACAGCTGGCTCGGGATCATGCTGGCGCTTGCATCTGCCACTAGCAGCTTCCCAAGCTCCTTATATGCATGCGCCTCCTGAGCAAAATGGAAGGTGCCCCTAGGTGCACCTGAAGGAACGCTCTGCTGAAAACGTGACACTAGACGCGTTGGCTTGTCCTTGGCCTAAAAGAGCCCAGAAAATCCTCTCACGTCTGCCCAGCTCTACCAGACATAATTTAATCCTCAACCTGATCAAAAAAGGTCCACTCAGGAAACATGTACCTCAACTTCAGCATGCTCTGGATCAAGTCCCCTGCGCTATTGATCCTTCCCGGCTCCTATGGCAATACACAGAAAGTAACCTTCTCTGATATTAAGATCCAAAATTGTGCCTATTGTAGGGGTTTTTTTAAGTCTCCATAGATGTCTTTAATGGCAATTATTTAAATCTGTCAATGTTCTATTTATTATATCACCACATGAACCACCTAGGCCTAGTCTTACAGTCGAGATGACATTTGACTGGGGAAGGGAAACGATATACAATTACCAAGAACAGCTACTTACAATCTCTCAATTATTATTTTTAAAGAATATTTTATAAAAAATGCACTCCAACAGACATAACATGACCATGTCAAAAAAAAAATAAAAGAGTGGTTTGCTATGCTTTCAGAGTCAATCTTCACATTTTTCTTTGGTTTCTGGGCTTTGTAGCTCCACAGCATCGGAGCATATGCCCCAGGAGTGGGGAAGAACAGCTCAAAACAGGCACTGCTGGATGTTCAAGGTGTGGAGATCTCCACACTCATGACTGTGACACACAGCTCAGGGGTCTTTGCTTCAGTAAAGACCTCACTCCTCAATGACAACTCACCGAATCACAGATCTCAACCATTACACACTTTCTGTACTCACATGGTTTGCACCAAATAGTTGGATGATGTCAAATGGTGGCTCACCACAGAGCCCAAGAGCTGGTACTTCTAAAACTTACTGTCTTCTCAACCAAATTTTTATTAGGAGCCTCATTGGGTCTTTAACTGCAAAATAATTTACATCCTTCTGTCCCTTGGCATTTAAATGCTTCGAGAGGATGATTTTTCTGGTCTGTGTGATGGAAGGAAGGGGTTTTTTGGAATTGTCAAGGGGAGATTTTAGCTAAAATACCTCAAAGGAATCTTCCAAAAATCTGTCCTGTTTCACCTGCAGCTACAGAACAAGGAAATCTCTACTCGCAGAAAAGCCTGATGTCTGCTCACAGCCTTTTCCTGCAATACTTCCTTGGAAACACAGTTTCTCATTCACAGTCTCTGCCTCACGCAGCAATTACTCCTTTCCTGCCGTATCTTTGTTCCTCCAGCACAACTTGTACTAAATGTCAACTGCAAAGCCAATGGTTTAGTCACAGCAGCGGCTGCAGTGTTATCCTGCAGACTGTGACCAGAATTGCAAGCAGCAGAAGGCAAAGCCGTGGGGTCTCAACTGCTCATCTCAAGCTCTTCAAGCATCCTGAAATGAAGTCCCAGCAAAATGTGCTTTCCTTGCAAGGAGGTCAGGAGCCGCAGCAGAAATTGGTTCTGCCAACACTTTGGGCTGGATCAGGCAACTACTGCAGCTCAGCACTACAGCAAGGAGTTTTGCTCCACAAGTCTTTGCCACAGACGAACCTTTTCGCTGGGCGAAGGGCTTGGGCTTTGATCTGTACAGACACAGCCTCATGTCTTTCCAAAAAGCACTAAAAAAAAAAATATAGCTCTACCTGGGTTTGGACAAGCAAAGCTCCCCTGGTTTTTAATACAACCCCATTTTTTAGTCACTGACCACACAATGTGGCACAAACCTTGGCCATCCAGCCAAGAGGGTTAAATTTCAGTTCCCAAAGCTGCCCGCTACAAAAACAAGTGCTTCCTGATCAGTGGGTGGGGTGGGGGAAAGCACTTTTACTCCTTTTCATGACAAATGGAGCTGAGAAATGTCCCATTCCATGCACCTGTGTTCAACCCCACCACCCAAAGGTGCATCAGTGTCCAAGTTCGAGCAGGTCCTGCCTGCTGATGCCTTCCCAAAGTTAGCTCTACCCCTCCGACCACCCTTGTTTTTACCTCCCTACTGTGTCTTATTTGCTCTTCACTTGCGTGGTCCAGCTGTGAAAGAATCAATTGGCTACAGTCCTGCTGTTCCCAAGGAAAAATCAAGTCTGAGGACTTTTTTTAAAGTATTGCAAAGCCATGGAGCACAGAGCTAATATATATCCTCATCTCTTCCTGGCCGTTTGTTGTGACAGTGAACCATAAAGCACTGAGACCAGCACACCCGAGCCCCAGCTTTGCCAATAGCCTGAGCTGGAGGAGCATTTCAATCTCCCTTCATGAATTTGTGCGGCAAACCAGTGCAGAAACGTGCGAGCCTCGCTGCCCACGTGGGACCAGGCTCCAGAGCACTTTTGGCTAGTTCTGGTCCTTCAGTCAGCAACAAACTGGGTGCTGAAGGTTTCCAAAACTCAAAAGGTGTCTGCTTGCCTATATTCAGAAATGACCAATGTGCTCAAGCGATCTCCCTGCTAGGTAATGAAAACCTCAGCTGGCGTCCCACAACACCTACAGCTGGAATGGCAGAGGATGGCTGACTCCTCAAGCTGGAGCACAAGAAGAAAGTCAGACTGTGCTCTCTGCCTTGAAAACACAGATATGCACCACAGGGGCAGGATGAAATGACTCATTCTTTGATATTCAAGCATCTCCCAAACAGGGGAACAGGTATCAGGAGAAAACAAACAGATCCAAGTACAGTGCTGTGTACAGAAATGAACTAATATCAAGCTTGACTGAAAAAGTTGATTAAATTAGTTTAATTTAAAAGCCCAAACAAACCCTGAAGGAGGTTCTTTGTTTATTGCTTTTTACCGACAGCATGCGTTACTGAAGAAGCACCATGTGGGCATGAAATATTTATTCATTAAATCTTTCATAAAGCTCCACACTATTGGTTTCACTCAGGATGTATTTATAACTTGTCAAAGTCCACGAAAATCCCTACTTTTCTTTCCCCCACCTCCATCCCCCTCCAGACTGTTTATAAAAGGATTAGGCTCTCAGTTTTCATTGCAATAAGCCTGATCCTCAGCTCCACTGTTGCTCGTACACCAGGTGCTGCTTCTTTAATCACTAGAGGATAGTTGTAGTTAAAATAGTTCAGCCTTCCCTGTGCCACCCAAAAGGGACCATTACAGCACTGCAAACCACACCGCCGCTTCCCCGTGTTCCTGCCATGGGAATGGCAACATCATTCATTTATGCAGGAAAGCACTATGCACCAGCAGCAACACATGGAAATAAAAGGCACGATAGACAGTCCAGCCAAGCGAGGGAAACGCAGTCAGAAAGTGCATTCGCTTCTGTATTGGTATGTTCAAGTCATTTGTTAACAAACCTCATTCCATCAGTGAAAATCCTTCTTGAACTCGTCCGTGGCGCTCAGCCAGCCTACAGATTAAACCCACGCTCCAAGTTGGGTTAGTAACACACTGGTGTAAACAGTGCTACATTATCCTCAGTGTTAGCTGCAAAGCTATGTAATACTGTTTTACAAGATTTACTGCCTATATAGCCCAGTCCAGTACAGGAATGAAGATACATTATACTCATAAATGAAAGTACTTTCCACCCATACGTGTGCAAAACTCCAAGATTTGCATTAGGACTGTGTGGGGACAACTGCATCAGTGACACCATCACTTACGTTGCACTGATACCTAACCTGGGTGCAGGCCAAATCTAATTTCCCCAAATAATCCTGAGCAATTTAAAAAAAAAAGCGCACCCCAAAATGCATGCTGAGCAGGCACTCCAGGTGCGCTGCAGAGTCCCGCACAGTTTTGGTGGCCGCAGTCACTGCGTGCATCCCTGTCTTGTTGGACCACGAGCTGTCTGGTCAGGCCTGCTCCTGTTTCCCTTATTCCTTTTGTTTGTGAGAATAAGTAAATATAAATACAGCATAAGCAGATGTCGTTGTCCCTGGAAACTAGGCTTGCTGGGTATGTTTCTGCTGAAATGGCTTCTTACTGGAAAATTAGGTTTTGATTAAAGTGTGTTCTTTTCTTGCTTTTAATAAAGAGTCTACTTCATGTGCAAGCTTTGGCTTGTTTTTTTTTTTTCCACTGGAAACCTAAACCAGCTTGCATGGCTTTGGTTTTACAAATGCCTGATCCTTAGCAAGGGCTGGGCTCCCCAGGCACAAGAGCACCTCGTGGGGCATTGAGGAGAAGACAGAATCACAGAATGGTTTGGGTTGGAAGGGACCTTAAAAAGCATCTAGTTCCAACCCCCCTGACATGGGCAGAGACACCTCCCTCTAGACCAGGTTGCTCACAGCCCCGTCCAACCTGGCCTTGAACACCTCCAGGGATGGGGCAGCCACAGCTTCTCTGGGTAACCTGGGAGAGTGTCTCACCACCCTCAGAGTGAAAAATTTCTTCCTAATATCTCAGGATGACTCCACAAGGAGAGACCAGACCCTTGTGAGAGAAAGTCTAACCCGGTCCAAAGGGCAAGGAGGGACCAGCACCCACATATGAATCCCAGAAGGCACTGCTGCAGCTCAAGACAACATTTTCAGTATTTAATCCCAGAAACACCTGTCCGGACATTTCTGAGGGGAAAATCAACATCTTTTCAAAGGAAAACATTGATAAGAACAAAGTAGAGGCTTCTTGTTCATTGTTTCTGTGAAGGGAAAAAAAACCCTCTTCTAAGCCATTTCCACCAAAAACTCAATAGAGAAGCACAAAGAGTGAGCCCAGATGATGAGGCTTCATCCCAGGGGAAATCTTCCCCTTAGCAGAGAGCATGTCAGTAACTCATGGCCACAGACCTAAACCACGGGGGCACTGCAGAGCCAAGGCTGTTCCCTGAGGGCCACCTCAATCGCACTCCCGAAAAACTTGAAACAAAAGGACTTATGTTAAATCAAGCACTGATTTTTCCCCTCGATAACTTCCATCGCTCATGGTGGTCCCAGATAAAGCCAGAGCAGTGCACACCTCATATCTCCCACTCACACAGTGTTTCTTTGTCTGAGTATCCCAACAGAAACACCAGGATAAACCATGTACTCTCCCGAGTCCACCTCACAAGCCTGCCAGCATCTCATCCCTGCAAAGTTCTCTGCAGCTATGCCTCTAGACCTGAAAAGTTACATTAAAAGGTAAATCAAAATCAAAAAGATTGAGCTCAAGCCCAGCAGACCTGAAGATGCTCAAAAATTCTGCATTTGATAAAGTCTACAACTCAAACTTTTTGCAAAGCCTGTCCCGCTGGCCAGGCTGCGCCACATTTGCACAGTAGCTGAACAATTACTTACATTCCCAAAAGGCACGTGGGGGCCTGCTACACTCAGTTTACCCCAAAAGGGCCTCACTTGGCAATATTGAGTCTTTCAAAAGTAACTACAGCCAGCAGTGCATGCAAAAGATTTGCAGTTTCACACAGGAGCGAAAAGACCATTTTCCTCATTAAGGTAACATTATCCTGATGCCGCACGAGAAACAGGCTAACTCTTGCATTTTCACATCTCAGACTGAGCCATCTGAGTCATGTCAAAGAAGGGAAGGGAAAAACTCCCGTGGGTGCTGTAATGAAAATATTTTCTTCTTGGGAGCGAGTCCACGAGGGGCTACACAGAGCTGGGCGGGGAGATGCCAAGCCGCGATATGCTCCAGCGATTTCCAGCTGCTGCCAGCTCCCAAGAGACTAGAGAGTCAACTGGCATGGCTCCTGTTAGGGCAAATTTCAGCTCAAACACCCCCAGCTCTACAATCAAAGCTGGCATTATCTTTACCTCCCCTCCTCTCCTTCCCTCCCCTCTGCCAGCATTAGGACAGCAAAGGGAAAAAAAATTGCTATTTTTTATATGCTCATTAAGTATAATCTGCTAAATGTTCTATGCCAATACATAAAGCTGCCTACTATGCTAATAGAATATTTAATTGACATTTATTTGCTGACTAGTTATTTATGCTAACGTCACCCCTGCATAATTAATAGTCTACTGAAGTCAACTTGAAAAGCACACACAAAACACTGTACTAGAAGTCATTTGCAGTATTTAAAATAAAGAAATCCTGCAATCTATTTACATTAGGCTAGTGTAAACTTGGTTTTGATGGAATAAGAGGACAAGGATTGGGCAAAGAAGATATTTTTTAAAAAAAATAATCTATATACTACTTTAAAAATATCCGCAGTCTTTGAGAGTATGACCTGCCAAAGAAGATTTCCGAGTTTCATTTTACTTGGCTTGAGGGTCCAGTTCTTAGCTGATGTAAAACAGCATAAGCTTGGTGAACGCCTGCTGATTTTCTCCAGCCTCAAGCTCTTAGGAAGTAATGTTGCAGGTGAGCCTTCAGTGAAAGAGCTAAACCAGGGCCAGATCTGCTCTCAATTATACCAGTAGAAAAGCAAACTCATCTCAGATCTAAGTCAGTGGAGGCAAGCCAATTTCTCACAAAGATAAAAGAAGTCCACCCAGCCCATCTGATCCCTCTACCTGCGCTATTATCACGGACCTGCAGGCATAGTTTAAGTTTTATTTCCTCTGGGATGAGATTACCAGGGGAAAGTTGGCTTTGGTTAAAAAAATAAAATAAAAAATAATCCACGATCACATTTTCTGAGACAGAAGCTCCGGAGGCCCTCATCTGTCTTCAGAAACATTATCTCTGTGTCACTCTCTGAAGAACCTATAGACAAGCTCTGCAGACACAAGTGACCTCCAAGAATCAAGAACGATGCTGAAAGGCAAGTGTATGGGCCACATCACCACCACCACTGACAGCTGTGTCCCTCAAAAAAAGTCTCCTGTACACCAAGATTGTCTTGAATGATACCAGATAATTACACCAAATCCACACCCTGAGCAGAAAGTGACTGCTCAAGGCTTTCTGCTCTCTTTGCTCCTGTCTGAAGGCTGCTATAAAGTCTCCCCAGAGCCTTCTCTTCTCCAGGCTGAACCACCCCAACTCTCTCAGCCTGTCCTCACAGCAGAGGTGCTCCAGCCCTTGGATCATCTTTGGAGCCCTCCTCTGGACCCGCTCCAACAGGTGCATGTCCTTCTTATGTTGGGTGCCCCAGACCTGCACACAGTACTCCAGGTGGGGTCTCACCAGAGTGGAGGGGCAGAATCCCCTCCCTCGCCCTGCTGCCCATGCAGCCAGGATGAGGCTGGCCTTCAGGGCTGCAACCACACATTGTAGGCTCATGTTCAGCTTTTCATCCACCAGTACCCCCAAGTCATTCTTGGCAGGGCTGCTCTCGATCCTTTCATCTCCCAGCCTGTATTGATAATGGTGCTTACCCTGACCCTGCGCTTGGCCTTGTTGAACCTCATGAGGTTCACAGGAGCCCACTCCTCAAGCCTGTCCAGGTCCCTCTAGATGGTGTCCTGTCCCTCAGGTGTGTCAACCCCACCACTTGGCTTAGTTGAGGGTGCACTCAATCCCACTGTTTATGTCATTGATGAAGATACTGAGCAGTACTGGTCCCAAAATGGACCCCTGAAGGACACCACTCGTCACCAGTCTCCATCTGGATATTGAGCCATTGACCACTACCCTCTAGATGCAACCATCCAACCAATTCCTCATCCACTGAGCAGTTAACCCATCAAATCCACATCTCTGCAATTTAGAGAGACGCATGTTATGGGGGACTGTGTCAAAGGCCTTACAGGAGTCCAGGTAGCTTGTAGCTTTTCCCTCATCCACTGATGTAGTCACTCCATCACAGAAAGCCACTAGGGCTTTGCCCATAGAAGGTCAGGCAGGGCTTGCCTTTGGTGAAGCCATGCTGTCTGTCTTGAATCACCTCCTTGTCCTCCATGTGCCTTAGCATAGCTTCTAGGAGGATCAGTTCTGTGATCTTCCCAGGCGCAGAGGTGAGGCTGACAGATCCCAGGGTCCTCCTTCGTATCCTTTTTCAAAATGGGTGCAATGTTTCCCTTTTCCCAGTCACCGGGGACTTCACCTGACTGCCAAGACTTTTCTAACGTCATGGAGAGTGGCTTGGCAACTACATCAGCCAATTGCCTCAGGACTTCGGGACACACCTCCTCAGGTCCCATAGACTTCTGTACGTTGAGGTTCCTGAGGTGGTCACAAACCTCGTAGTCTCTTACAGTGGAAGGGACTTCTATCCCCCAGTCCCCGTCTTACGGTCCATCCATTTGAGCAGTGTGGGGAGAGAGGTTGCCAGTGAAGACTGAGGCCAAAAAAGTTGTTGAGCATCTCAGCCTTCTTCTTGACCGTTGTTATCAGTTTGCCAGTCCTGCCCATCGCGGGGCCGGGGGGGGNGGGGGGGGGGGCGGTAATGTGCTTTCTTTAACCTTCCTTTTCTGGCCAACATACCTGTAGAATTTGCATTCCTTGCCAAGTTCAGCTCCAGCTGTGCCTTGGCCTTCCTGACCCTGTCCCTACTCATCCAAGTAGCGTTCCTATAGTCTTCCCAGGATGCCTGTCCCTGTTTCCACGGCCTTTGCATCTCTTTCTTGCCCTTACTATCTTTTTTGACCCTGATTATCTTGCCCTTATTTCACTTGATGAAGCTCAGCACCCTTCAAGAGGGACTCACTTCACCCCAGGATCATGCTTTTCAGCTTTAATCCTCCTTATATCGGTGTAATAAAGAAGTAAAGGCTGCTTTCCTACATATAATCGTGGTATAACTGATCATCTTGATCACCAAATCCAATTATAGATGGTGTTCAGAAGTTTTCCCATCTGTACCAGTCCACTGTAAAAATCAAAATACAGACCTGGTTCTCCTCCTGCTGTATTTCTTTACATCTCCAGTCTCCTCCGTCTCCTGGTTTACACGGCAAGCAGACTCAAGCTTACCGCGTGGATCGGCACACAGAAATGCCCTATTTGAATTTCCATCTGTCAATAACATTAAAGCAGAACCACTGTGGCAATTACAAGTGTACACAATAATCTTGTCGTCCAGTGTCTTTAGCGCATCCCAGAATGCATTAAGATAGTGCCAGGAGAGATTCAGCTCTGTTGGCTCAGCTGTAAATCTGCAATCTGTACAAAAACACCCAAATGTCAATCAAAAGACGCTCCTGCTCTCCGCGTGGTTCACAATGCATAATTTAGCTACTACGCTTGTCAGGTTCTCCACGCTGCTCTTCTACCCGATGGTAAACGTGTTCACAAACCTAACTGTCATCAACAAAGAAAAACAGCACATGGAAATAACAGGATAAAGAAAGCAAGAGACCTCTATTCCTTTTACAGTCAAAGAAATTGCTAGCAAGGGGAAGTTTAGTTTGACTTAGATTTTTAATGTTCAATGGGTAAAACATTTCAAGGGATGGGGGATATTGAAAAACAACCGTATCAGCGCTGTGCTGAGGAGGAGAACAGTGTTTGGGTTAAGACGTAGGAGGGGATAAACGCTGTACCTGTTTCTATGCAGGCTAATGGAATGGGGAAATTTTAACTAAATGATGGAAAGTCTATGTCACATCCCACTCCTACACGCCAGAAAACAAAGCCTACTCTACCACCACAGCATTGCCACTGTCACGAAACTTTGAAGCAGGTTGTCCTTCCTTGTATGAATTAAAATTGCTGAGGGCTTTGTCAGAAAGGATGAAAGTTTCACACTCAGCTACATCAGCCAGTAGCTACCCCCTGGTCTACACCACAGTTAATGTGCAATAAAAAAAAAAAGAAATCTCTGTCCCAGGACGTGACTTTAGAGCTGATCAGTGCCAAAGCTACAGACCATAAGGACAGCTTCACACTTGCCTCAGCTAGTTCATGAATAAACATCCAGTTCATTCAAATGAGTTCTATATTAACTAATTTAAATAATTTTCATTTTGCTTTGAATAGTAAACAGATCTATTCTGCCAGGATAGTTGAGTTTGCAATTCAAATTACACACCGATTTGTAATGAGAAAAATATAATTAATGGCAAAGCTTAAAGTAACTACAATTTTACTCCTTTGATTTCCTGCAGGGAAGGAAGGGGTAGAGGGTGAAGCTCACAGGCATACACACGCTCACACCAGACTTTCATAAGACAATACATTTTATTGCAAAGTCTTTGGCTTGAGCAGTCCTATTCTAGCCCACTGCACCATAATGCCATGGGATGACATAACATGACTTGACATTATACTCACAGGCACCATGATGCAATACTAGCGTCACCCAATAAATAATCATGCAACAATCTGTAAATTAAATGACTTCCTTCTCTTGGGATCATAGACAATACTTATTTGGCAGCTACCCCTTAAAAGCTCTGTGTGTGATTAAATCAAGGTCTATTGATTTGCCAAACTGAACTGGCCCATTTTTTCACATCTCTCTCCCATCTAATGAAATTCTTCATCCTATCGCTCTGTACCATTCTTGTCTGGCATCACATTTATAAGATGAGTGCCAATTAGTCCAATCTGGTTTGTAAGCCGAACCAGAGCATTGTCCCAGTGCTGGTATTTTGCCCGTTAAACAAATCCTTCTTAGCAGACCTGCTTTTTAACCAAAGCCTTCAGCTCCTGATTAAAATCAAGCCCCAATGACAGATAACTGGCCCTGGCCATGCTGTTTGCACAGTCTTGCCAACAGATATCTTCATTATAATCAAGATGTGCCGAATCAGGCCCTTAGAAAACCAGCCGCACAATTTGAAGCTGGCTTTCATTTCTTCCAAAGGCTTGGCAATGAAATAGCACAAAATGCTAAAAAGGCAAAAAAACCTCCACGGAGTTCATAGAAAACTTCACTTTCTCTATGACCAATGCAAAGCCTGATCCTCCAGGCTTCACCAGCTAAAACTCTCAGCACTGCAATGAAATTTGGCTCATTAAGATACATTCACTGATCAGCAAAGCAATTAAGCACAGGACAAACTCCAGACATCTGCATCCAGTAAGTCTAGTACTCACAACCTACTCTTAAAAGCTGGTCAGAGCTCAGTTCTCCCTACAGAAGACAAGGGGCACTCTAGAAAATTCAGCTTCTTCCCTGTGTTGTCCCAAAGGGAGCTATGATCTTTCAAAAACCCACCTTTGAACACTGCAGGCAAACACCCAGAGGAACTCTGCGACTTTTGAGCACATCTTTTCCAAGTGAGAGAAGTCCTGAAGGCTCAAATCCTGCTGGGCATTTTCAATGCCTCATTCCAAAATACGACTCAAACTGTTAAATGCTTAAATCTCTTGAAATTACAACCCACATGTTTAATTTATTTTTTCTGAAAGATATACTGAGACATAGTCAATAGAGTTTATTCATTGAGAATGGGAGCGGCCGGCGAGGGTGGGGGGGAGTGGGATGGAACAAAACAGAGCAGTTGCCCAAATTTAAGACCCTGGTATACAGTTACATCACCCAGCCAGAAGAGAGAGGAGCTGTGACGGGCTGCACATTTGCAGTCATTCAAGCAAGACAATTCACACGAAGTAGCCACAACCCAAAGAGCAGATTCCAACAATTCCATGAAAAGCAGTTGCCTCCGGTTATAAAACAATCGTTATTTTCTATTACAACAGTCAATAAGATCTCTTACCCCTTGACCCTGGCATTTTGAGATTTAGTTTACGGCACTGTACACCTTTCTGGTAACATTGATTATAATCCATGTAATACAAGGTAGTTTAAGGGACCAATAAAATAAAATATCTAACCCTTCTCACATCGGTTTGATTTACTAGTGCTAAGCCAACAGATTTCTCAGCCATACTTGTCCTCAAGACTCCAATCTTCTGTTAATTCAAAAGACACAAACCAGAACAAAAAGATGAGTTTAGCTCGGAGTTTGGCACACAAAAGGCAGAAATGAGCCCATTTCAGCTTCGACTCACAGACCCTGTCTACAGTTCACTTCAGGGGGAGGTCAGGCAACACCTACACGAGGAGAAATCACACACAGCACACAAATGGCACACAGACTTTTTTTCAATGCTCACATGCAACAGAAAGTGAAAGCACAACTTCAGCAGCAGAATCTCTAAATGGGACTTTCCTTAAATGCTTGCACAAGCTGGAGGCTGAGTATTCATCTCTTCTTCCCCTGATCCAGAACAAATGGGATATATGGCAGGAACACGTACGAGTAGCAGTGACAAGTATGCCTTTGCTTGGAGCTATGTAGTGGCAAGGATGCACAGCTGTTCCATTGCTGTATGCAGCCAAAAAAAAAAAACCCACTTTTTTCTTAACAGTGAGGGTCAAAACGTATTATTACCAAATTGTTCCACAGGGGCCACTCAGTAACCTACAGTTCTTGCATTCAGCTTTTGTCCATTTAAGAGCCCCAACCTATGATGACCAAATTTTGCTATCTTCAATGGGCTGTACCCTGCTATTGGCATAAAAAGCTGCAAGAATCTGCCAATGGAAGGTTTTAAACTTTCAGGGAAAAACACGTGAGTGCACAGCCAACTTCTGGTTTTGATTACACCCAAACTGATGTTGCTTATTTTAGTTCATTCTCACTCTGAATTTCATCCCTTCATCCTACAAGAACAGGAGAGTTTTCTCCCCTAAATGAAAATCATGGCTTTGCAGTTTAGCAGTGTTTCCTTGTTAAGACTGCTTCCTATAGAAATGCCTTCTGTTGTTACCAACTACAGCAAAAGTGCTTTTGCTAGAGGCGGACTGGCAAACTGAATCACCCATTGACCTGCGGGGACCTGACCCTGACTGCATCACCCAACACCAGTTGAGGATCTGAAGTACCCATTCCAAATCAACTGCAAGTCTGGCGATTAACCACCAGCCCAACACTAGAGCCTGACCCTCACAAAACACACAGAACTTACCATCTGGAGGCATCAGGACCTTGTTATTCTGTGTACACCAGCCAACGGGGTGAAGATCTGCTGTCATCACATCACACCAGAAATCTGCCCTGCGGTCATCTCCATAGCCACAGTAACGAAGCAGTAAGAGTTGTCCACATGTTGTAATGATTGTAGCCACCCAGTACGTGTCCGGGTTGCTCTTGTTGGCCACTTCTAATTTCATCCCTGGTTGGAAACTGCTTTGAAGGCTGATTTCAACCTTAAAAATGAGAAAAGCATGGTGTTACCTTTTCTTCTTTGCAGGGAGACCCCCTCCCCAGCTAAGCGAGATAATGCTGTGCCTTAAAGAGCAGCTCTAGGATATGATACGAGTTGACTGTACTCCTTAATCCAACCACCTTCCTCACAATCTATCAGGGCAGGACCATTCCTACTTCACTGGCATGTATCCTATCATGCAAGGTCCCATATGCTCCAAAGAGGTGGCAACCTCAGGTGCATGACATCTGATAGAGGACTGGTAACCATCTTCACATCATAAATCTCACTAATGCCTGGGAGAAAGGTGGTGTAGCTCAAGTGAAGTTACAATTCCCACTGCACAGCTCCATCAGGCAAATCACAGGACACATGCAAGGTAGAAAGGCAGGTACTAAACTAGGAGTTAAGCCCAACTACAGTTAGTCATATAACAAGACTGAAGCACCTCCTGAGGTTTGACAAGCACCAAGCACTGAACGCTGTACCAGGCAGACCAAGAAGAGCATTTCCACAAAATCCATCCCCAGCAGCTCGAGCCTCAACCAGTTCATGCTCTGATAAATAAGGTATGACCCATGGCTGAAAGATGCACACCGTTTGGGTCATTGTCTTGCCCTCTGATGGAGATGTCACATCCATTTATCTCACTAGTGATAGGTCACATGTAATTTGTCTGAAGACATTGGAGATGACAGTGCATCTCTTCTAGGACACTGCAGGGACTGCAGTTAAACACTAGGGCCTGCTGTGAGCATATTGTAACATGTCTTTCAAGGGGCAGTGGGATGTCCCTAGCTGCCATTGATAAAGAAGAGATGGATGTCGGTCCACTGGTTCAGATGCCAGTCTTGTCTTCAGAAGACAATCCAAAAATGTAGCCTTTACTCCCTATGAGATGCTTAAGGATAGGTTCTTACAGTACCTAATCTCCTACTGAAACCAGAGAGATTATAAAGTCCAGTTTAAGCCTGTCTCTGACTAACTTCTCATTTAAATGAGAGGTTAGAATGCCTCTTTTAGTCACAAAGATAAATACAATATGGTCTACTTACCCTTCTGAGGACTTCTCAGAGTTAGGGATGCCAAGTTGCAAAGAAAACACTGAGCTCCTCTGAGATGTTTGCAGTACTCCCTCAATCATCCCACTCCAGCTTATGACACGAGTGCTGCCCAGCCAAAGCCATTTATTATTTGCAGTTAACAACACTCCATGTGCCTTTACTTGTGTGGGCACTTCCATCAGCATCAATGTCTGGAGTCACAGGAGAGTTGAGATTGGAAGGGACCTTTGGAGATCATCTAAGATTGAAGGTCTGGGACATCTACTACTTTACTTTGTCATAAAACAGCATCTTAGCTCTTGTGATGCTAAGGGTCCTCAAAAAATAATCCAGGACACATCTTTGTTTCTATTTTTTCTCCATGTGCTCTCCATAAGTAAAGACCAAAGTGGCATTCTGGAGGCAAGGGGCATGTGGCTGGAAATCACACAAAGAGGGGAAACACAGATAACATAACTTCCTCTGATGGCTTTCAGGTTCCTGGCCAACCCAGGGGTTTTTGAGGATCAAGTTTCAGATTGCGAAGCACAGTCACTAAGGACTGCTCCCAGCGCTAACTTGTCTCACATCAACAGTCCCAGGACTGAGGTGCTGTGAGACACTGCAATGAGAAGGATCAACAGGATGAGGTGGGCATCTCTATGCACCTAAAGACATCCTTAAGGGCTTCATGAAGCATAAAAATTTCACCAGGATCTGGTAATTGGGTTAGGGCCTCAAGCAGAAATCTGGAACAAGATGCTCTCTCCAGGCAGCTGCTGGACCAAGGATAAACTCTACAATAAACCTTTGGCATTGCCCTGTAATTCTCCCTACAGTTCTTTGTCCTGCAATACTCTACTATTGTTAAAACAGAGGCAAAATAGGGGATGGAGGATAGTATTATTTTTTCAGATGTAGATGGAAGAGAGACTTTTCATCACTGCATCTCCTTACCCCTTCAAAACAAGTCAAGGAACCACCTGGAGACAAAGGCGGTTTAATGTCATAAATGCAGTCATCCAAGTAAAGACTTGTCGTAGCAACAGGTTCTTTCAGAAGCTTCCCTCTCGCTGCAGCACAACTACACTGTTCCCAGAGGACAGCTCTGCCAGCAAACACACTCAGTGTAAGGCAACCTAGAGGATCACAGCTAAAACCCCTCTCTTCCTGCTGAAGGTGTCCACATCCTCCAGAGCACGCAGACCAGCCAAGTGAAGCTGGGAGAAGAGCCAGTATGACTGATGAGCAGCTGTAGCAGAACAGGCTGCTACCTGTATCTGATGGGTCAGGTAGGAGGACAAGCAGCAACATCCTCATGGGACTTGCAGTTGAGGAGAGAGAACCACCATGACTTGTCATGGCGTTACTCAGATGAAGGCATCACAACACCTAACCACTAGGCCCCAACATCTCTGACAGCACAGTCCTGTGGCTGAATGACAAAGAAGTCCTGCAAAAACATCTACTAACCTGGCCACACCTGCACAACCCTGACTGTGACAAACTCATAGATCAGCTTAATTTCTGTCCGATGTCCTCATGTGACACCACATACATGGAACTGAAGAGAACAGGTTAAACAACTGGTGGTGGATGGAGAAGCTGGTCCCAAACAACAAAATGCTTGACTGTGATGGGGTCTGCTTAGAGACAGAGTCCTTTCTTCAAAGCATGTTCTGATCTTCTTCATCAGTCAAGACTTCAGAGACTTCGAAAGCTACTTGCACTAACACAGACCAGAGCTGTAACCACCATGGCTGTCTATATGAGCCACATTTACCCAGGATAAGCATCACCTACCCAAGTACTTGGTTCTCAAGCTCCTGAGACAGCATCTCCACACAGGAAGCTGAGAGATGGTTTCCTATGGGCCATGCTGGACTCTAGAGCTGAGTGACCCTGCCAGTCAGTAAACCTTGCGTGAAGAGGACAACTCTGAAGAAATAAGGCACTCTTGTGAGATGAATTTCTACATGTTGGGATGGACAGCAATGAATAAATAAAAAATAACAGATGAATAGAAAAAAATGACCGCATTATAAGCAAAAAAGAAAGCAATAAAAGCCCTCAAAAATGGAAAATTTGAACCCACGGCAGAGGATAAGGTAGTGGCATAAACACAGAGGTCCAAGCTGTGACTGTAGATGATGCAAACACACCAGGTTCATCTAACAGCACCTGGGGGCCAGTCCTACGCAGGTTGCCCCATGCATAGAGGAACAATTTCTGCCCAAAATGGTCAGACCTCACTTCAGTTCTCCAGGGACGCCCTGAAAACCAGAAGAGGGAATGCTCGCAATGCCGGCAAAGCTTAGATGAAGCACATACATGTTTGAAGGAGGTGTGGGGGGCAGCGCTGGCTCCTGTTTCCTCCAGGAACTCGTCCCAGTTGAAGTCTGCATCCTCAATGCTGGAGCCCTCATCTGTTCAAAACAAAACAAAGAAAGAAAAGCAGCCTAAAACACAGCCAAAGGCAGCAAAAGTTGCATGAAAGAGTTCAGGATGAGAATAGCAACCAGTATAAACATCAACACGAGGGAAAACAGAAAGCTTAAGATCTGCACTCATCTAGCTTGACCGACTCTTACTACGCTTTCAGGAGACTTTGTGACTTTAGCAGCCAACATTGAAACCAGAAATGACTCTTCTCTTATGGCAGTGGAGGACCAAACCAGTGCAACAGGCACTCGTGCTCTTTTATTTTGTATTTGATGACTGTCTTGCTATAAGGGAGGTGGCTGCCTGTCCGCTATCATAAGGGTGCAATGGCTTTCCTCACGCCCTAAAATTGGCTCACCCAGCACTGTTAATTATAGCAGTGTGCTGGTGATAATGTTAGATGTTGCTTCTGTTGGCTGAGCAGTGTGCAGAGCAAACATCCCAACACCTGGGGCTGGGGAGCCCCAGGTTCAATCCTGCCACCCTCCCTCTCCTTCCTCAGCATCCCTCCACCTATAAATCTCAGCTGAGGCCCCCATGCCTCCCTCCTCCCCCAAGACTACAGCTGCTTTCCCCAAATTCTCATGAGGTTCAACCAGGCCAAGTGCAAGGCCCTGCACAAGAGTCAGGGCAATCCCATGCACCAATACAGGCTGGGCGGAAAATAGAATTAGAGCAGCTCTGAGGAGAGGGACTTGGGGATGTTGGTGGGTGAGAAGCTCCCCAACATGAGCCAACAATGTTCACTTACAGCCCAGAAGGTCAACTGTATCCTGGACTGCATCCCCAGCAGCATGGCCAGCAGGGCAAGGGAGGTGATTCTCCGCCTCTACTCCACTCTGCTGAGACCCCACCTGGAATACTGTGTCCAGATCTGGAGCTCTCAACTAAGAAGGGCATGGACTTGTTGGAGAGGGTCCAGAGGAGGGCCATGAAGATGATCAGAGCGTTTAAAGCACCTCTGCTGTAAGGACAGGCTGAGAGAGTTGGGGTTCTTCAGCCCGGAGAAGAGAAGGCTCTGGGGACACCTTATAGTGGCCTTCCAGTGTCTGAAAGGGGACTACAGGAAAGCTGGAGAAGGACTTTTTATGAGGGCACATAGTGATTGGAGGAGAGGTGATGGCCTCAAACTGGAAGAGGGGCGATTTAGATCAGATACAAAGAAGCCATTTTTCACTCTGAGGGTGGTGAGACACTCGCCCAGGTTGCCCAGGGAAGTTGTGGCCGCCCCATCCCTGGAAGTGTTCAAGGCCAGGTTGGATGGGGCTTGGAGCAGCCAGGTCTAGAGGGAGGTGTCCCTGCTCATGGCAGGGGGGCTGGAACTAGATGATCATTAAGGTTCCTTCCAATCTAAACCATTCTACAGTTCTATGAAATCCCCTAGCGGTCCTCACCAGACCACTACCGCCTTCTTGCTCCCTGCACTTGTCCTTGCCCCATTTCAGATTTAGGACTCTGCATCATGCCTCCCCCGCCCACACCACTGCCACATGTGACCCTTCCCTACAATGAACGACTTGACATTACAACTTTGTACTTTTTTATTTATTTATAACTTCACTGAGTAGAGCAGAGCTGAGGCCTCAAACCATCGCTGAAACACACAGAGCAATAATTAAAAATAAATCTTCTGTCAGTTACAAAAAAAATCAGACAAATCCGATTGTTTTAATTTTGTTCCCAAGCAATCTCACAAACCCAGTTTCGTCCCCAGAGCAAAAGTATTTACAGTCTAGCAATGAGCCCTTTGCAATAAGCATTTATCAGGCAAACTCTGTGAGACCCTTACCTGCCCAAACATTCATCAGCATGGTCATGATGTAATTAAAGTGACTCATGACAAACTGAATTAAGAAACCTCCCCAGACAGTTTTATGAAGAAAACGGTAGGGTTAATTTATTGCAATTATTGCTCCAGGTCTCCAGTCTTCAGGACCAGAAAATTATGTTGTGCAATGGGAATCTCTCAAAAGGGGAAGACACAGGTTTTATTTGCTGCCTGTGGAGCCAGACATACATAGACAAGGGGAAAAAGGTGGATCAGAAGAGGGTTTTTGAGACACAGCTGGTAGAGGGTAAAGATCTGTCTGGGAGTTCAAAGAGGAGCGCTGAGCTGTCATCGCTGTTAAAACACTTTGCATGTTGCTGCATCAAGCCTAAGGTCTGACTCCTTGCCTTAAACTCAACTAACCTGCTTAAATATGAAGAGGTAAATCAACATTTACTCCCGTGATAAAGTGGCTACCAGATGACTTTTCAACTCAGCAACACAAGAAATAACCGAATTCTGTGATCACAACCGGAAAAAAAGACAACTTCAGTGTAGAATACGGGATGGGCCTTGTTTTGTTTCTTGCAATCATTGCAAAAACCTCTAGATGTAGAAGCTGACCCTGTTTGAGATATCTGACCCAAAATGAGGGGTTTGTTCATTCTTGCTTGACTAAAAGATAAGCCACAACTTAACCACAAGGTAGGAGCTTGCTGCAAAAATTGCTAAGAGTTTCCTCCGCCTATATCATGCAGGCAGGCAACTTAGATGATCAGGGAAATTTTTCAGCCTTAATGTCTACAATCCTGTGGCATTAATGTTTAGAGAAGAGCCAGGAGCAGAGATTTCAGAGGCTGAGCCTCTAAAATAACGTATGTTAGTCCATGAGCAGATGGGCAGACATGGTTACCCATCCTGGGCATAAAATTACTCCTATTCTTAAGCAACCATCTACGCTGAGCACAATCAATCCCCATCCCACTAAAAGTCAGCAACATCTGATGTGAAAAGCAAAGGGTGAAAAGCTAAAAGTGCATCCCCTCTGCCTGGTTGCTTCCCTCTTCTGCATCCACCTGCACTTGTGGTGCTGGGATGGGCTGCTCAACAACCCCAAGGACATCTTCACCTCATGACATCTGACACAGACAGGACATTTCCAGGTCAGCCCTGGGCTCTCTTCTCTCCTGCTCAGATATTTCTACTTCAGAACATGCAGTGTTTCCCTCAGCCCACAATGCTCTCTTGTATATTCTCCGGTTTTAGTACTGCTTTTTGCTCTAACCTGCTGGGTGAGTCCAGACAAGTATCTCCTTTTCTCCCACCCTCCTTGGTAATCTTATGGGAAGGAGTCACTCCACAGAGCGGCAGAAGCAGGGATGTTTAGCCTGTTCAATATACAACCCCCATCCCTTGCAGGGAGCAACATCTCCAGGGTGACAAAATCTTCTCCAGAATTTCCCAAGAGCATGTTAATTATGTCAGCACTACAGACCCTACTTATGGATGCAACAAGTCCTCCTGTACATCATAATCTTATAATGACGTCACCTACTCTGCCACATGCCAACACAGAGAGACTCACTGACCCCACTGTTCCCACAGCCCCACCGGCACGTTCATTCACATGCAGTTCAGCAAAACTCACAACACCACCTGTTTGGGCTTTAAAAAAAAAACAAAAACAAAAACAAAAAAACCCACCCAGATCTCTCTTTTCTAAACCCGGAGAGGCTTCAAGACCCCAAGGGGAGGCAGTGTGAGAGCTGCAACGTGCCAATTCATTTCTCTCTGACACATCACTGCTCTGACTCCTCTACCATGTTTTATCCACAGACTTTATCAGGAACTTACTTTTACAAGGTCTGTAAAAATAATGTCAGAGTACTCATTTATCACGGTATCAGTGTTTTATTTTGCTTCAGTTTATCACAAAGGATTTTTAAGGGACTGTAAGTTTCCAAAATGTGTTTTTATGGACTTTGTTCCCTTCTAGAAATCCAGCAGGGAGGCATCCAGAGAAGAGAGAGCGTGGGCCAGGGATGAGACCAGTCCAAGGGACCCAACCCCATCCATGCATGTAATGGGACTGTACACAAATCTCCTCATCCATCAGAAAAGCCTTACTGCTGAGGAGGAGAGGACACCTCTGGCCGAGCTCTCTCAATTGCCTGGAGGTCCCCCCATTAAAATGCAGATACAGATATGCAAAGCCTCTCTTAATATAAGACAATGAAGATTGTGAAGCGGTGATCACAAAGCCAATCACCAGAGTTTGTTGCTCCACAAGTCATGCGCTCCAAGAACAAAGTCCTGGAGAGCTGCAAAACCCCAGGTGCCTGCAGTTCACAGAGCACCCTGCAAGATGACAAATTTGGCATTAGGCCTATTTTACATATCAGCTCACTTTCCAATTATTGGTACTTAGGCCCAGTGCTCTTCCTTAATGAAAGAGTCAAGCCTGGCTAGCCTGCAATATGATGATGTATAAACAAGCCCAGGATGGCAAATAAAATCAACAAGTCATTATCTCCGAGCCTCTCAATGGCTTTAAAGTGCTCATACACCGACGCTATAAAAATGCAACCGTTCCAGCTGTTAACAGCCTCCTGGGATGTCTGACTACATGAAATAAAGGGGGTGAAAGACCCAAAACCTGTGGGTACAGAAACACAGATATTTTTTTTCCCAGGCTTCACTGAAGAAGATATTTGTGGCAAACTGCTTAGCCATCTTATTTATAGCACATTGATAGGTTCCTGGCTTTTTGATTAAATAGAGAACTGAAGTGTTTCAGCAGTTAGCACACCAAGAGAAGCAAGGTGGGGGAACATGAGCAACCATAAAGCTCCAGCATGGTCTTGGGAGAGTCACCAAGATCCATATCCCCAAAGTAATTCAGGCACCACAGACCAGTTCTTCTCATTCCAGAACCAATGTCTACAGTTGGCCAACTGAATCTCTTCCCAGAGGCACCTGCCTCTCTCCCTTGGATATAAACGGATCCAATGAGGACTAGATCGGGCTGCAGGGCCTTTGCCTCCTCCTGGATGACTACACACATCCATTAGAAGAAGGCAACCATGTTGCAACCACGTAGAAGAAGCAACCCTCCACCACACATAAATTCCTATCATCCAACTATTTCTGGTTCAGCGGTTTCCTTGACATAAACATGGTTTCTAAGCAGTTAGTACAATGCATCTTTCTTCCATAAGTATGTCCAATTTCCCTTTGAAGCCATCAGAAACAACTAGAGCCACTGCATATACCACAAGAAAAAAAAAAAAACAACACAGAACTTTGGCAGGGCTAAAAATCCAGCAGTACATTAAAGTTTCCACCTCTGTGTGTCCCACCTAACATGCGGAGTTTAAGAACCCAGGTGAATCTATGACTGTTGTGGCAAGACAAATGGAACTATCCCACATCTCAAACACATTTTCAGTGCAACACAGCCAGTTTTCAGTTTTTATAGGACATTCCTCTCATTTTTTCCTAGCCCTGCTGACCTCTTGAAAGACCACCTGCATTTCCCTCCCAGTTGAGCAAGCAACTGCATTATGCTTGTGAAGAGCTGCCCAGGTGGCCACTGGCAATCTGCAGGCCAAATGTGCCACCATTATTTATTATTTTCATGGTGAACGCTGCAGAAGATGGTTGCATTGCAAAGGGGGCTGTGGGAGACAGCCTATCCTCACTATAGAAAGCTCACAAAGTCACCTCAAGGACCACAGCTCATAGTTTAACTGGCATAGTCTCACACTACTGTGAGTCTCCCCCCAACCCCAGCTCATTAGTGAACGTGGCAAGGATTCAAAGACCAGTCACAGCCTTCCAATGGCTTTTCCTTCCAGGGAAATAGGAAAATCACTGAGTCACTATGAGAAGTGAGGAAACTAACGGCTGGGTGGCCAAATTTCTGAGGTGCTGAGGGAGAAATGATGAAAAGCGGACCAAATACACAGCTTTGCAAAGGACTTCAGCACAAACAGCACCACCAGAGAGAAAAGATGCAAAAGACACTGAAGGCAAAGCACACAGAGTTCTAAAACAGTCACCCCAACACTGCTACCGTTGCACTTGAGGGGTGTCGCACCAGTGATTCGCCAGTGGTGAGGGCACCTATCTCCATGGAAGCAGACTTAAGGCATCCCTTTAGGAGGCTCAGCAGCAAGCACAGACTTTCATCCACCATTTACATCTTAGGATCCTTTTGTCAAGAATAGCTCTTACAGAAATGCAAACGAGTTTGGGAAAAGCATTCCAGCATACGAACACCAACACAAGTACTACAATGCAAAATTGAACCCCAGGTTAACTGACTGATAGCTCAGTGTTGCTCTCCGCAGGTTCATCAGTTGAGCTTCCCCATGCAAAGACAGAGAAAGGATGAAGTTACAAGGCTGAGCCAAATTAACAATTCAGTGCCACTTGGAGAGTTCCCATTCCCACCAGCACGTGCTCTGGCCCTCCCTCTTCCTCCAGCCAGTTCAAATCACAAAGCTGGCAGAAAATCATCGACCTTTTTTTTATCCCTGGATTACTTTTCTGTTGGGTTAGCGAGTTGATTGACTGAGCCCAAGGTGTGATGGGCAGCAGAGGTGGTGCCAGAGAAGAGGGGTCTCCCATTTTGGCATCAGAAAGAAAGTAGATTTGGTCTAGCCACAACATGTAGCTTCACCATAAGATACAGTCTTCTCCTCTTAAGGCTAGATATGGGAAGTTAAAGCGCCTAATTCCAGCAGTAATAACCAGAACCTAGCATTTATTTTTCTGTATCTACCGTGATGATGCCCAAATTTAGCAAAGTGCATCCTCGCCTTCAGATGCCCACCCCAGAGCATCCAGTCATACCCAAGAGCACAAGGAGAACACGCAACCAGCGCTCTGCTGGCTGGTTTAATGTCTGTGAAGCATCCCCACCTGAAGCACTCAACAAAATTCTGAAGGAAACGAGGTTGAAGGATCAGAATGAGACAGAAAAGCTGTAATTTCTGAATGTTCATTTCCTCTCAACCCCAAAACTCCAACAAAATAAAAAAGGGTGGGGAAACAGAAAGAACACAATATGATGTCCTGGGGAAGGTCTTCCATTGCTTTTGGTTTAAATTTTGAATACCTGTTACATACTGCAGGAGAAATCCAGAAGAAAAAAGCTCCAACTCCCCAACCCATCAACTAGGGACCCTCTTTAGCACTCCATGATATGGGACACGTCCAATCCATAAGACTCAAAAAAGGCCTTCAAGCTGTACAACCATTCCCAGTGCTCCCCTGGCAACACAGCTGTCCCCACCTCTACCAGTGATCCATTGGTACCAGTGTAGACAACCCATGGGGGTGACGGAGAGCTCACCTGAATCAAACTGCTCCGTGTTGCCATTGGCCGGGCTCTGACCCTTCTCTGGGGAGAGATGCTGGGTCTCTTGCATGGTGGCGATGAATGACGCCCTTGTCTCCATGGTTCAGAGGAAGAGTCCTTGCCTTCCTAATTCATCCTGCAGAAGGGACCGCCTAGAGGACAAACTAAATGAAAAATAAAAAGAAACAATGAGTGATTTGTTCCACGTACACCAACTCATACCCTCAGCTTTTCCTAATGAGTTTCAAGTTATCCCATGTTGACTGTAACACTTCAACCCTGCTCTCTCCTCCAAGCTGAAGCTAGAGTTGGATGAGGAACCACAGTGAAGGACATCTTCCCTTAGTGGCAATAATATCATAACAGCAATAACAACAGACAAGATAAGGGGGTAATAAACAGCATCCACAGTATTCAGCACAAAGGATTCACGTCTCAAAGTGCAGTCCATCTCCCTGTATCACCACCAGAGAGGGAAGAACCAGTCCATAAGGCATCACAACCCATGCCACAAAAAAAGGCACCCGAGAAAGGCCAACTCAATCATTCTCCAACAAGTCCAGCCCTTGACATCCAACTTTTGATGATTAGCACTGAGAGCGCTATCTCTCACTCCTAAAATATTCAAACTTCCAAAGAGGGGGATTTGTGGTAAAGAAACAGAGGAAACGGTGATAGGAGAATACTTGTGAGAGAGTGGAATAACTCCAGAAATTAAAGTTTAGCATGCAAAATGCAAATATCCCTAGTTAAACAGTGGTGGCTGCAACCATTTATTTTTCAATGTAGACTGACCAAAGAGAACTGCACCAGTTAGTGCCATGCAGGGTAGCAAATATCAACTCAAGTATAGACTGGGTTATGCTAGCAGAGGAGATTCTTCTAGAAGGAATGACCATAGTAAACACAAAGTGGAATAAAAAACACAGAGATGAAAAATGATATGAGAAAGGGAATACAGACTGACCAGATCTTGAATCAGACACCAGACTACAGTAAGACACCAGACAAGCAATACCCACAGACACATCTTTGGGAGTAGATTAAAGAAAGCTCCAGAGTGAGCTTTTCAGTAAAACTATCTGAGATGGTGATGAATTATGAGGTGTCAAAGGAGGACTGAAAAAGAGAAACCAAGAGCTCAGGTTATGGGCACAGAGGGAATCAGCTATTCACACAAGATATGCTAAAGCAAAGACAGATAGTAGGGAGGCTGCGTGTCCAGAATACAGAATCATAGAATCACCTAGGTTGGAAGAGACCTTTAAGATCACAGAGTCCAACCATAAACCTAACACTGCCAAAACCACCACCAAAACATGTCCCTCAGCACCACGTCTACCCAGCTTTTAAATACCTCCAGGGATGGTGATTCCACCACTGCCCTGGGCAGCCTGTTCCAATGCTTGACAACACTTTCAGTCAAGAATTTTTTCCTATAATCCAATCTAAACCTCCCCGGCACAACTTGAGGCTTTTTTCTCTCATCCTATCACCTGTTACTTGGGAGAAAAGACTGACCCCACCTCTCTGCAACCTCCTTTCAGGTAGCCATAGGAGCAACAAGGTCTCCCCTCAGCCTCTTTTTCTCCAGGCTGAACAACCCCAGTTCCCTCAGCCACTCGTCATAAGATTTGTGCTCTAGACCCCTCACCAGCTTCGTTGTCCTTCTCTGGACATGCTCCAGAACCTATGAATATATGATGTGGAGGACTGGTCATGCTTATTAGTGGATGCCTCCAAGACCTGTGTGACAGAAGGGACTATACTGGCAGCACTGACGCCAAATGCTCTGCAAGAAGTGTAACTAAAAGTATGAAAAAAGTTTACTGCCAGAGGCCAGGCAATACAGGAGGTAATAAGATTGTAAAAATATTATGGGATTTTTTCAACTTTTACTACTCAGGAAGCGTATTCAGGAAGACCAGATATGGCAGTTATAAAACAGAAAGACGGAGTGTGCTCTGTCAAAGATTTTCCGTTCCCAGGTTTTAAGGCTGTTCCAATGAAAGCTGCAAGGAAGAAATGGATGTGCACGAGCAGTTACAGCAGGAACTGAAAAAGATGAGGAGCATGTCAAGTGTAAACGTGATATCCAGTAACTGAACGATGGTGGGACTGTCTGCTGGAGCAATCACAACAGCATCGTGGTGACCACAATTAAGCCATGCTAAAACCATGGGTGTTTCACAAAGCATCACTGGCAGAAGCAAATTACCCACACAGGTGATAAACCCCCAACTGAAGGCAAAGTTACATCCCCAGCAGTAATTTGTGTTTCCCACCCCAAAAGGACATGCTAACAAAAGGAAAAAAATATTTTTTTAAAAGAAAGACTATAAAAGAATTCAGAGTAACATTCTCATTGATCTCTTTGCAATGTGCTTAGTATACTCTGAGCACTCCATAAATAATAACGATCACTGTGATGGACACTACAGCACTTCATCTTTATTCTTTGTTGACATGAGACTTGCTAATGAATTAAGTGTATTATATACTATGAGTAATTTGAGTGCAGCTAACCTCAGAACATATATATCACTCATCCCCAGTGTATATTAAGTTTCAATTAACTATGAAACTAGAAGCAATCAGTCTACTGAAAGTAAAAAAAACACTTTTCCTTTGGTAGAGAATACTTCCGTAAATACCATTAATAATAAATTGGTTAAGTATCAGAATTTTACATCAAGCTTATTAAATGTGAGAGGAGGGGAGGTGTCGGCAGAAGCTAAACCTTAGGTGGATTTAGCCGTTTTCACTTTTGCCTAAGACCAGACAACAATGGAAGGTAATCTTGGTCCATTAAATAAACAAAAAAAAAAATAATCAAAGAACAGAGAGAAACAGAGACAAATCAATCGTCTTAAACAGAACTCAGGGGTAACAATATAAATACCAAGAAGAAAGATAAGCTACTTGGTAGTGTAGTTAAATCTTGTGATGCTCCTATGATGCTGATAAGGCAAAGTTATGAGCTGATAAAATGCTGAAGGTGTCCAATCAGACAATGACAGTATTTGCTGTTTCTTATGCAGTCAAGCTCCAAATCTACCACCAGACCCATGAGAAAGGCTAATTCCCCTCACTCAGGGAATTTCCCGTCAGAAATGGAAAATGGATGGGAAAAGCAGCAGGAATCTGTTCAAGGTGTTTGCAACACAGCTGGGATCCATCCTCAGTGCCTGTGCCTGCGGCTGGGCTTGAGCCCACTTCGATTAAAAGGGGACAATGCGGAATCTCTTAGCCAGATTCAGCAATATCATTGTCATTTTTGTTTGTTTGATTATATTTTAATTGAGGTTTTTTTGCTCAAGCTATGGACAACATCTTGTTTGTGAAATGTCATGTTGAAAGCATCCACATACCAAGAAAACTGGACCTGTCAGAGGCTACAGCTTATCTTCTTATTTTGGGAATAGCTAGTTTACCATTTATGGTAGGAGAACATTTAAGAGTTTTCCCAATACTATGTGACAACAAGACCAAACTCTTCTGCAAACATAAGCTTCAAGAGAGCTCTGAGCCTTGGTGTTGATAAAACTAACTAGCAAAGAAAGCTGACATAGGGTATTAATTTTTCACTTCTTATTAATTGCTGCTAATTAACACTTCAAACAGAGTCCCCAGCCATGCTGTTAACAGCAGCACGCTGACTGGCCTGCAATCACCAGCATTACACAAGCAGCACACAACGCTGTACTCCAATTTCTCTGTCAGTCTGAAGAAACACACGTCCACTGGAAACCAAGTTAAGGACCCCAAGCCACATCGCCAGCCTGGAAACCAGGGGATGGGAAACAACAGCAAAAGAGGCTCAAGGTGACACTACACTAGGCAGGAACACAAAGAAAAATATTATGAAATGCATCTGAAAGAGCTGGGGGGGAGGGGAGAAATTCCCTGGTTTTAGATCCCTTGTTCATTGTTTCTGCACAGTGGTAGTTCAAACTGATCTGATTCTTCCCCCACGCAGCTCCCATTCCCCTGGTATTTAATTCAGATCCAGACTCTTAATTCACAGGCAGGAAAAAAAGAAAAAAAACCAGCCAATATTAAAAAAAAAAAAATTCTCTTTTATTTCCTTCTTCTTCCCACGGCTGTCAGTCTCAGCTACACAATTATCTCAAACACGCTGCCTTGTCAACTCTATCAATATTGGCTCTTTGTCTAAGTGCTGGTGTTGGATCCTCGCACCATTTCATATTTCTCATCTCCTGTAGACTCCACCCTGTTCTTCCTTCCTTTGGAGTAAGCCCCTGTAAGGAGAGGTCCCCTACCCACACACACAAATCCAGCACCCTATGGCTCTCTCTTAGAGTTAGCCCTGAAAAACTTACATTCTCCCCCCAATACATACTTGATTAATTGGGATTGACATAAAAAAGGTAGGCTACTGGAAAAGAGGATGCAAAAAAGATCTTAACATCCTTGAAAGCTCCTGCCTGGAGAGCTGTACCAACGTACTTCCAAGTCCTGAATGGTGGAGAAGTGCAAATCCCACTGCTTTCCCAAAGACCTGGCCCCTTGCCTCCAACATCCGGTAACATTCATTGACTTGAGATGGACCCACCTCTCAGTAAGGAGCCACTTGATAAGTACAGCAGGACTGCAATAAGTGCTGCCAGCATTACCTCATATGCTTGGTGAAGAACCCCTACCCAGGGACATGGCTAGTGGGACGGTGAGTCCATGGGCAGCTCCAGGGCTCACTGCATTTCCACAGCTCAACCCTAGGTATGTGGCCAGTCACAAGTGGTGTTCCCCAGGGCTCAGTACTGGGCAGGTTCTTTTTTCAGTGGTGCCCAGTGATAGGACAAGAGGTAATGGGCACAAACTTAAACATAGAAAGTTTCATCTGAACAGGAGGAGGAACTTCTTTGAGGGTGGCAGAGCACTGGAACAGGCTGCCCAGAGAGATGGTGGAGTCTCCGACTCTGGAGACATTCCAAACCTGCCTGGACACCATCCTGTGCAACCTGCTGTAGGTGACCTTGCTCTGGCAGGGGGGTTGGACTAGATGATCTCCAGAGGTCCCTTCCAACCCTTAACATTCTATGATTTCACTATTCTATGATTTAGACAATCAAGTTTGCCAGCAAACAAACCAAAGAAGTGACCATACAACACTAGCCTTGTATGTAGAGCAGGGTGAAGGGGGACTCAGCCCCCTGAGACTAGGTCCAGGACGCATGCGAGTCGGCCACGACAAGACTGATCTTGAATCATGTTCTCCCTCTTCAAGTGACTCATCAAGGTGTCTTGTCACCCACCAGACACAATGTGAGACCAGGAATCACTCAAGAGTCAGGGCGAAAACATCAAGTTGATAATCCTGCCCACCCTCAAGTACTCTTCTCCACCGCATCTCCTTTCCACTTTGGAACTCGCCCTTCTTCAGGACTTTCTGACCCAACACTGCGTTCCTGCAGCACTTCTGGTTGCCTCCATTGCCTGCTAACCTGGAGATACCCACGTCCCAGTGGATCCCAGCCCCAATAAACACCGAAATCAGTCTTCCCAATGGTCATGCTGCGAACCACAACACACGTAACCTCTGATTTTTACAGCTCGAGTCAAATCAACAGTGTTCCCTTCTGGGTCTAAAAGTCTGGATATCCATCCCTTGCTTTAAGCAATGCGGGTGACCTTTTTCAATGCTCAGAGACCACCTCCAACGGCACACAGGCAACACAAGGCAATAAATGCAGTCTCCAGCTCCCCAAAAAGCTAGTTCACAGGCAATGCTGCAAATCATCCCATTGCACTTAACATGAGGATGCATGGGACTAACATGGTGGCTGAGAAGAAAGTTTGCTCCTCTAGGCAGAAGTCCCTAAATGAAACCATACTTCATGCAGGATTGCTCGTGGCAGCCTGCCACAATATTTACACCCCCTGAGCATCTGCACAATGCAAATGGAAGCTCATTTGGAAGGGCTATTGAACATATCAAGGAACAGCTTTCACCTCCTAGAGAAAGAGCCTGTCTCTCTTCTCAGACAAAGTACCAGTTGGAAACCTTTTAAGGATCACTTCTTCCAAATTCCTGTCTTTTTTTTTTTTTTTGTAAATTATTTATTTGAGAGCTTCCTTCGCCAAATGTTTTCACTTATCAAGTGACAATTTCTCTTTCATATTGAACACCCCACGGGATTTTATTAGGGGCAAATTACTGCTTTGAACAGCATTGTGTTGGTTCAGATGTGCTCTGGGGTGGAAGAAACAAATCCCATCTAATCTGGAGAACTAGAAACATTCACAATATTCAAATATATACAAAACAGCTGAATGGAGAAAGAGTATAATCTGTTTTCCATGTTCCTGGGGGATTGAAGAGGAAGGCTTGGGTTTAAACTACAGGAGGGGTTACTTGATTTGGGCATGAGAAAGAAAATAGCTAACTTATAATGAATCTGGTGAATAAGTAGAATAGACTGTGTGAAGGGCACAGAGCCTCAGTTTTTAGAGGGTTTAGGATGCTGATCTGTCCAGAGACAGATCTTGGTACAGTTAATCCTGCCCTGGGGTAAGACATAGTCCATACAAGCCATGGAGGTCCCTTCCAGCCCTCCTGCTCCAGCCACTCAATAGGGCTGATCTTTCTGCTCTTGAAGTCAAGCATCAGTATCATTTGTGCAGCAGCACAGAAAATAAATGACTAAGCCTGGAGGGGAAACATGCAAAAATGGAAAATTAGAAGAACCAACAGAGCGGGGAGGGTTCCAATTGTCCATCCCAAGGGGGCAGAAGGGCAGGAACCAAACTTCTTGGAAGACACATGGTGGGGAAGGGATTATGTGAGGTGGTGACAGCCCTCTGTAACTCAGCAGATCCTTGCTCTCCTCTCTTCTCGCACCGCTGCTAACACCTCACGCTTTTTATGCCGACAGAGACAAACCTGTTTCACAAAGCAATTTTCTCACCCTCCCTACCTGGCACACCACGAAGTCCAGGATACGCACAGAGATAAATAGCAGTAAGATAAGGTAACAGAAAGCAAAATAAACCTAATTAGGGAAACTAACTGGTTTACAGCAAAAAGCCCTGCAGTATTAGGCAAAAAAAAGATAATAAAAGAGACAAATGACAGGCAGGCACACAGATGTCTGATTTAGGTACACGTTCCACTTTTAGCTGCCTTATGTGTAAACATCACGTAAGGACCCAGAACTGGAGTTAAAGCACAATCCTGATGCAGACTTCACTGAGGACTAGAACAAACCTCAAAAATTAACAGCACTTTTTCACTAGATTTCCCTTCTCCCGACTGAGCTGGATGTTCTACAGCCAAGGGTTGTACAGCATCGCTGACACACCTACAGCAAGTTGCAGAGGATGGCGTCCAGGCGAGGTTTGAGTATCTCCAGAGAAGGAGACTCCACCACCTCTCTGGGCAGCCTATTCCAGTGCTCTGCCACCCACAGAGTAAAGAAGTTTCTCCTCACGTTGAGCTGGAATTTCCTGTGTTCCAGTTTGTGCCCGTTGCCCTTTGTCCTGTCACTGGGCACCACTGAAAAGAGTCTGGCCCCATCCTCTTGACACCCACCCTTTAGATATTGGTAAGCATTGATGAGATCTCCTCTTGGTTTGCTCTTCTCCAGGCTGAACAGCCCGAGGTCTCTCAGCCTTTCCTCATCACAGAGATGCTGCAGTCCCTTCATCATCTTCATAGTCCTTGCTAAGGCTGTTTACCCATGCTAAGGACCAAACACACACCAACTACTTTGGGAATACATCATATTTAAGATTAGGCATCTTCTAAAGCTCTGAGCTGAACCAGGGCCATGAAGAAGATTGAATCAGTACACTCAATGCCCTTTACAACAGGCAAAAGAGCTGCAGGGAAGAAGCACAGCAGCAATATCAACCGTCTGCAATGCCCTGTCTTCTTCTGCCTCCGTGTCTGAAACAGAGCTGAAACAAGGACGCCTTTTAGATAGGTAACTCGAACTCACATAGCTGCTTATCATCCTGAAACATCTCATCCAATGCTTATCATCACCAAACATCAGCCACGTGGATTAAAAAAAAAAAATAAATCAAAAGTCAGTCAGACCCCCAGAATGGGACCAATCAGCCAAGCGACAGAACTCAACCCACAGGAAACACAAAACACTGTTTTCATGGATCTGATTTAGAGCCCAATTCAGAAGTCCCTCATCAGCCAAGGCTTCCATCGCCCTGGGCAATCAGTTCTGCCTTCTATGGTGCAGTCCTTTACAGCAGTCGGAGCTGTTTTCCAAAAAAAATAAGAGATGCAAACCGGAATCCAGGAAACATCTGCTGTCTGATTCCCACACTTTTTAGGAAAAATGACATTTTAGGTCTTAGCACTGTTTGGTTCATTTCAGCAGCAGAGCTGATCAGCATTTGGGCTTAGTCCTACATACACTTACATCCCTCTCAGCACTTTACACCCAGAAGCACCTTCACCGATTTGCAGGATCTGCCAAAAAAAATTTAAAAATCCAGCCCTCACAGCCATTTCCTGTCACCCCTTGGTACAAGAGGACAACTCTTCCCTTTGCCGAGTGCATGGGAGAGCAGCCAGCAGACCCCTGCCAAGGTCTATCCAGAACCAAATTCCAGAAGACATTTTAACTCACAATTCTGCAAGTCACATGCTTGCTAATGTGCTAATTCCACCCCATTTCTCTAAGAAGTAACATATTGGATTCCCTTTCATTCCTCAAGCAGCCTCTAAGAGATGCCATAGTGAACATGTGAGCTGCTGCAGAACACCCAGGTTTAGTGCACCACCATCACCCACACAATGGTGCATCACGGAGCCTGGTCTCAGCTCCCACCCTGGACCTTGCTCAAAACACCTCCCAAGAAATAGTTTAGTATTATTTTTTGCTTGTCCTTTCTTTAACAGGATATTTTTAATGCATCCAGGAAAGCTATTGCTTTCCTCCCAGAAGTCCTGGCAAGGGACTTATGGCTCCTTAGACTTTTAGGATCCTCAGCCCATGGTTGTCTTGTTTGATCTCCTACACTGCAGGGGCAAGGATAATGTCACTTTCTGAATTTTAGTGAAAGGAATTCATCTTCCTTGCCAAGCAAATAAATGCAACACTTTCCAATAACTTATATTTAAAATGGGTCTCAGGACTTTACTGTGAACGTGGTGAGACACTGGCCCAGGTTGCACAGGGAAGTTGTGGATGCCCCATCCCTGGAGGTGTTCAAGGCCAGGTTGGACAGGGATTTGAGCAATCTGATCTAGTGGGAGGTGTCCCTGGCCATGGCAGAGGGGTTGGAACTAGAGGATCTATAAGGCCCCTTCCAACCCAAACCATTCTATGACCTTACCGAAGAAAACAGGATTCCCTCGCACAAGCCACCCAGTGATGTTAACAGTACTAATGACGAAAGCAAGAATCATGAGTGAGAGTAAAAATAGCAAGGGTTCTGCACATACCTTTTTTTAAGCCTCACACCTACTCAGAAATGATCTCTTGGTCAGCTGTCAAGAACTGCTTGAGGGATTTTGTTTTTCCTTTCTTTTTATTACTATTTAATTTTAGAGCAAGTGCTTCTGATTCATAAAAATGGAGTAACTGTGAACATATTTTCCAAACCAGCCCTCTCAAGACTGCTTTGTTGAGGTCTTGCAAAAGGCCAATCTCAAAATAAACTTTTTCAGTAGTTTTTTAAATGTCAGTGACAGAGTCTTTGCTCCTATTTCTACATTCTCCCGTTTTGCAAGCCAAATAGTTTTAATCACTGTAGGAGTCATACCTGAGACACAGCAAATAAAGCAAAGAGAAATATTCTGGCAGAAAACTCATAGGATGGATTTCACTGGTTTCATCACAGATGATCGTCATGCAAAGATCGACAGTTTCAAATGATGAGATTTAAATATTTATGAGGTGCCATCAGGTTCTCTAATCCTAAAAAAACCTGCTTCTGTGGACCAGCACATTATAATGATAGAACAAACTCAGTATTTGCAAATAACATTGCTATTAACAACAGCGACGGTATTTCATTGTCAGCACTGAGTTCCCTGTTGCACCATCTGATATACTCAGTACGTGTCAATATTCACTACTAATAAAAGACCTCTGACACCTCTATTGCCTTCAGGTCATCTAAAACATGGCCCCTTGTGGCCACCACGTTAATTTTCTCTGTGCGCCTTCAGAAACACGCCTCTGGCTCCTCTGCTTCAAGTTTTGGCTACTTGTCCCAGGTTTTGGAGCTTTCCACAACTCCTTTATTTTGTCACTCAAGACACAGTCAGGGAGCAGCCACCTCCTTCAACTCCCCTCCCCAAAACCTCCTCGGACGCTCTCCAGACCTCCCTTTTTCCCCACACCAACATGAATTTGGCAACAAGTCCTCAGAGAAACAACTCGGCGCTTTCTCTACCATGTCCTGTCCTTCAGCAAGGTAACGTCACATCCCCTCGCTGATGCATCCCCATGGCAATGAAAGGCCAGAAACAGTTACTCAGAATACACATACGTATTTCATGGGCCAGCAACACACTCAGCACAAGCCAAGGGTTAGTGGGAAAAAGCATCCCCAGTCTACAGAGTTTGACGGTTGCAGTGTTTATTCTATTTCTAGTAACACCACCCTAAAGTTTTAATAAACGCTTCACTGAAGCACCAACTGTCTGTCCAACCAGTCACTTATAACGACAGCTATGTATACTGTCTTCTACAGATGTTCTTACATCTGTGCGAAACGCTTTCCACCTCTGCAACGTCCTTATAACATCTGTTGAATATTTGTAAATGTTTTCTTAACGTATAAATATATAAATGAAATTACACTGTCTTGCGTATAATGCGACTGTCCCACTACCCCAGGCACCCCCTTAAATCAGTAAAAGGGTATCTCCTTGTTGTTTACAATGTACTAGTCTCTTGATAGCTCTTTGCTGTATCTTTTTAAATGGCTTTTAGATTTTCACTTAGTAACAGATTACACCAAGCCTCCATCTTATCAGAGGAGTTATTAGGACCTAATCCCTTATAAGCACTAAAGTTATTAGACTTGTGAGAATATTTTCTTCCCTTCCATAAATAATCTGTCAGGGAGAAGAGGAAAGGAAAAAAAAAAAAAAAAAAANAGAAGGGGGGAAAAAATAGCCACTTGCATCCCTGCTCATCCAAGCAACACCCCCAACCCCAAGGAGAAAACCTGCCTCGCCTGCCCCCCTTCGCCCCCAGCAGAGGAAATCAAATTTGTCTGTACCTCAAAGCTTCTTGGGAGGAAAAGCAAATTGCAATAAATCCTGCCACTGCAGGTGAAAAGTCCTCAGAGGAGGCTCGCCTGGTGCCACCCAGGGTAACCCTAATGCAGGGGGGCTCCGTGCTCCCTCTGAGGGAAATAGGAGCAAAGATATGGAGGGGGGAGGGAACAAAGCAGTTCCATAAATCCAGCCCTTTTGGCTGAGGTGGGTGTCCTCTGGCTGGCAAAGAGCCAAGGGAGGGGGGGATAACGACACCCCATCTTGAGTGGGGTGCTGGTTGGAGAGCCTGACGCAAAGCAAGGTGTTGCCATCAGAAAGGGCGGTTTGCAAGGAAAAGAGCCATTTTAGGCTGCTTTTCCCGTTTTTAAGCAGATCCCCTCCCAAGGCAAAGAAAAAAAGAATATTAAAAGACTTTAAAAGCAAGGGGCAGCAAACCTGGGGATGCAGAGATGTGGGGGGGGAAGAGGAGAGGGAGGGAAGGGAGGGGATAGCTTCCCAATTTGCAATGGCTCCATCCCTTCCCACCCCAGAGAACCACCCCCCCAAGGGCTGACACTGCTCCACTGCAGCTCTTGGATTCCACCACCCAAGTCCCACCATTGTTTGGCAGCCGCCTTCCAAGCTGCTCTGCTTATAATTAATGCTCTTTTCTGCTATTTTGNGCTCCCCAGGATGCTCCCTGCCTCCTCCATCCCCACCCGGGCACTGACAGTTTGCGATGCCGGAGCTTCCCATCGCCTCCCACAGCCGCAAAACCCAGATGCTCCAAAGTTTTCACATCTTGCAACCACGGCGAAACCAGCCCAGAAGAGCAGCAGCAGCGAAGCGCTCTCCGCACGGGAAGAAGGAAGTTTCTCCTGCCTCCGAGACAGCCTCACTCCTCCACTACCCTGGAAAATACTTTTTTTTTTTTTTTTTTNTTTTTTTTTTTTGCAGGAAGCAGCTGGGAAGGGCACAAACAACTCCCCGCAAACTCCTGGCCAACTCGCATTTGCTGCGATTCGCCTCCGTCGCCGTGGGCTTTGCAGGGTCCCCCTGCAGCACGCAGTGGCCAAGCCGCTTGTTTGGCAGCGCAGATTTCCGTGTGTGGGAATTTGGGAGCGTTTTTGCTAAACAATAGGTTTAAAAAAAAAAAAACCCAAAAAAAAACAAAACAAAAAACAAAACACCCAAACCAAACCCAAAACCAACCCACATCCCCGGCTGACTGCACCGATGCTAGCAGGGAAGGCTTGACAGCTCCAGCAGGACATCTCATCCCACGACATGTCTACTGTTAATGCAAAATAAATCACCGCTGCGTCTCTCGGCATTTTATTCTTTTTTTTCTTTCTTCCCCCCCCCCCCCCCCCCCCCCCCCCACGCCCACCGCTGCCTTCTT